>JAJPUD010000338.1:29092-123195 GCA_023553655.1 Myrmecobius fasciatus | reverse complement strand
CTCTCTCTCTCTCTCTCTCTCTCTCTCTCTCTCTCTCTCTCTCTCTGCCTTTCTCTGTGTCTGTATGTCTGTCTGTATTTCTCTCTCTGTCTCTGTTTCTTTCTGTGTCTCTCTCTGTCTCTGTCTCTGTGTCTCTCTTGTTTTTTCTCACTCTTTCTGTCTTGGTCTCTGTCTCTCCTTCTCTATTCATTTGTTTATCTATTTACTTACTCATCCATTCATATAATTTATTAATCCCACTCCCCCAGCAGAATGTAAGGTTTTTAAGGAGAGTGAGTAGTTCTTTTGTGTCTTCAGCACCTAGTGCAGTATTTAAGTCCATGGTAGACCCTTAATAAATGTCTACTGATTGATGATTCTCTGAATTACCTCTTTAACCTCCATGTCCTTGCATAAACTATCAGATCTGCAACACACTCCTTTCTCACTGCCTTTGGTGATCTTTCTCTTCTTCTCAAATTATCATGCATATACTTAACTATTTATACATTATAACACCCCAAACAGATCCTCACCCTTTGTGAGGGCAGGGTGTATTTATTTTCATTCTGTTTTTGTGTCCCTAGCACCTAGCAGAATTCTTTGAAAATGGTAGGTATATAACAAATGATTATTTTATTTGGATTACCTTTGTAAGATTTAGACTTGGAAGATACTTTAGAAATCATCTAATTTTCCCCTCTCCTCCTCCATTTTACAGATGAGGAAGCTGAGGCCCAGGGATATTAAAGTGACTTGTCCCAGGTCTCATGGGTATTAAGTGGCAAAGCTGAGATTTTAATCCCAATTCTTTAACTCCATATCCAATGCTCTTTTCATTATATTTGTTTATCACTGCTTTTCAACTTAAGGCAATATATCACATATTTATTAAGAAACTATTGTATGCAAGAACAAAGTATAAAGTAATTTAGAAAAATTAAGTAATTAGTAAATGTTAGTAAATTAGTAAAAATTAAGTAAAATAAAATAACTTAGATAAAAATTTAGATTAGACAGTCCCTGTCCTCATGGAGTTTATAGTCTAGCAGGGATCAAAGACACAGATATTTATCTCTAGAACACATTGTTGTTTGTCCTTCATTCTGGAAGAGGACCAATGACATTATGGTTAATGTTGACTTGTATGTGAATTGGATTTAAATAAGGCAGAGTCCCACAAAGTCACCAGTCTCACTCTTTCTTCCTGAATCACTGAATTTTAGTGGCAAGACAAAAATCAGGACAACTGATGATGACCCAGGATGCCATGGATGACCTTTGGGTCTCTGATGCCTGACCAAGCTCTAAGTGATCCACAAAGCCCATTTCAGCTACCTTTATGGTCTTTGGAACAAATTGTTCTCATTCATCCATTCCTTTGGGGAAAGTCTTTATATACTAGGAATAAGCATCCCCTTAATTCATGGCCAGGTTTGAGGTCTATCAGTTACCCTCAAACTGCTTTATCCCATTTGCCAAGACAATTTTCCAGGGTATGGCTGCTATGTATGCTATTCTTCTTGGAGTAGAGAACTGGGCAAAGGTAGTACCAAAAGTGGATGAGCAAATCTGAAAGGGTCTTGGGAAGCCCTCACACCAGAGGTGGTAGTTCTGAACACTGCCTGCACAATGATATCTATATATCTATGATACATACAGACATATTGAAAAAAACAAACATAATCTTGTGAGGTCCAAGGTAATCTACTTTTTAACCTTTGCTGGTACACACCAACAAATTAACCCAGTCCTGAGATCATTCTTGTTACCCCACTACATCCAAATAAGCTGCCCTTCTCCTGTTTTTTAGATTCTATTCAATCATGTTCTTTAGTTTGCTTTTATTGGCTTATTAGATAGGGTAAGAGAATCAGTTTTCCTTCAATGGGTAAACATCTCAACAATCCTCCATACAAGATGGGATTTACTAATTTACAGATGAAGAAATTAAAATCATTTCTAGTCATGAAAAAAATGCTTTAATCACTTGATCAGAGAAATCTGTATTAAGACAACTCTAAGATACCACTATACACCAGTCAGATTGGCTAAGATGACAGGAAAAGATAATGATAAATGTTGGAGGGGATGGGGAAAAACTGGGACACTAATGCATTGTTGGTGGAGTTGTGAACAGATCTAACCATTCTGGAGAGCAATTTGGAACTATACACAAAGGGTTATCAAACTGCATACCCTTTGATCCAGCAGTGTTTCCATTGGGCCTGTATCCCAAAGAGATCTTAAAGGAGGGAAAGGGACCCATGTGAACAAAAATGTTTGTGGCAGTGTTGTGCCACAGTTCCCCTGTCTCAGTTTCCCTTAATTGTTCTGCCTCAATTTCCCTTAATTGTTCTGCCACAATTTCCCTGAATTGTTCTATCTCAGTCTCCCTGGTAGCAATCCCCCCCCGGCCATTAGGACTGAGATAATTAGGGCCGTGGAGCTATGGCCACTGGCATTCCAAAGAGTCATAAAACTCCAGATGACTTATCTCCAATGTTTGGGCATATCTTTCTGTCTCAGACTCAGTGTCTCCTAGCTCCTTATCAGAATTTATTATCCTTCCTCCCTACCCCCAATCTGTCAGAACTGAATTTATGAACCTTCCTGGAACTTCTATCCCCTAGTGCTCTACCCCTCCTTCTGCCTTTGTTTCCCTGAGTGCGAGAGCCCTATAAGAGTCCTTGGAGCCCCAAACTCAATGGCTGGATGCTTTGAGACAAGAATCCTATCCAGACCCATAATTATGGATTCCAAACTCTCCCCTGCTGGATACTTTGAGATCCAGATGACTGGCTAATATGGCTGCCAGTCCAAACTCTCCACTACTATCAAGAAACTATTAAAAATCTCTAATCTCTAGACTGTCTCAGTTTCTCTGTGCATTATAGCAGCCCTTTTTGTAGTGGCTAGAAACTGGAAGCTGAAAGGATGCCCATCAATTGGAGAGTGGCTGAATAAATTATGGTATATGAATGTTATAGAATATTATTGTCCTATAAGAAACAACCAGCAGGATGATTTCAGAGGCCTGGAGAGACCTACAGGAACTGATGCTAAGTGAGTAGAACCAAGAGAATACTGTACATGGCAACAAGATTTTGTGATGATCAACTGTGATGGGTCTGGCTCTTTTCAACATCGAGGTGATTTCAGGCCAATTCCAATGACTTGTGATAGAGAGAGCCATCTATATCCAGGAAGAGGATGATGGGGATTGAAGGTAGATCACAACATAATATTTTCACCTTTTTTTCTTGTTGTTTACTTGATTTTTTTTTCTTTCTCCTTTTTTTTACCCTTTTTGATCTGATTTTTCTTGTGTAGCATGAAAAATGTGGAAATATGTATGGAAGAATTGTACATATTTAACTTGTATTGGATTACTTGCTGTGTAGGGAAGAGTACAGGGGGAAAGGAGGGAGAAAAATTTGGAATAAAAGGTTTTGTAAGGGTGAATGTTGAAGACTATCTTTGCATATATTTTGAAAAAAAAAAGCTATTATTAAAAAAAAAAAAAGATGGGGATTTACTCCCATAGGTCCACAGATGGATCCAACCTTATAGGTAGTAAATGTTTAACAAACAGCTATCTGGAGAGAGGGGGAGAAGAAATGAAGGAGAGGAGGGAATATATACAGATATATACTTACACATATATATGTACACATGCTTTTATATATACATATATATATGTAAGGCATATTTTTTAAGTTTAATCTGTATTACTAACATTTTCCTTGATCACTTTCTTAAGTCTAGGTCAGAGGTGTTAAACATACTGGCACAACTCTCCTGAAGGCATCTGGAAACCAGATTAAAATTGGGAAATATTGAACAAAATAAATAAAAATACTATAAAACATAGATAAAATTACATTCTAAAACTAAGCCAATATGCAGACTTCAGGAATCATTACATAGTTTAGAGGCCTGTTTTTATTCGAGTTTGACACTGCTGGTCAAGAATATCAATGTGATAAATCTGGCCCTGATGTTTAGTGTTTGGTCACCTACAGTGAAGTTCTATACTCACATTGAAAATTTGACTTTTTCTTCTTCTTCTTCTTCTTCTTCTTCTTTTTTTTTTTTTTTTTGCTGAGGCAGTTGAGGAAGTGCTAAGTGTCTGAGACCAGATTTGAACTCAGGTCCTCCTGACATCAGGGCTGGTGCTCTCTCCACTGCTCCACCTAGCTGCTCCCACACTGAAAATTTAATAACCAGCTCTCCAGAGCTACATGTAGCTGCTTTTCATCTATCTCTGGGTGTCTTTGATCACTAAGACATCACTAAGACTGTAGAGTAATGGTGACTGCATTGTACAAATTTTGAGAAGGTGGAGCAGGCTTCAGTGTTGCAGCTTCAGCCCTCTGTGCCCCCTGACCACAATGCTGTGCCCTGCCCACCCTGGGGGAACTATGCAAACTCACCCCTCACTCCTTCTTCCTGTCCAGTCTCCTCTTCCCCAACTTATCTTTGACTCTCTTCCCTTTCTCCTCTTAGCTTTTCCCTAAAAAGCTTTTTCCCCCTTTTTTCTTGCTCCCACTGATTCCCACTAATGGTCCCTATCCATGCCCTTATTTCTCTCCTGCAGTCACTATTATTCTACCTGGCAGATGCCTGACCACTGGGGGAGGGTCTAAGCCTGATAAAAAATGGAAAGGAAATTGAGAAAGGAAGTGGGAGAGATTGTTTTCAGCTCTCAGTTCTCAGCCTTATCCCCTTCCCCCTCCAGTCTGTGGTTCTCCCTCAACAGCTGTGGAGAAGACTGGCTTTGGCCCCAGCTGGAACCCTGGCATCCCAGCCCCTCAACCACTCTCTGATTACCACCATGACTAATCCCTATTCCCGACATGTTCTATATGCATCGGCTTCCCCAGCAAAACCACTCCTGTGGGACTTGGGGGTCTTGGCTGGTGAGAAGGGGCGGGAGCATGATCCACCCACCCAGCTCTCCCCTGATTCCCCACTTGGAAGTCTAAGTTAACAGACAGTTGGACTTGCAGAGCATGTTCTTTACAATAACAGTGTGAATACGCACCAGTGGTGTGACTTGTCTAGGGTCACTTAAGTCAGTTTTCTAATCTGTAAAATGAAGAAGTTGGACTAGATGGCCTCAAAGGTCCCTTAGCATTCTAAGTCTATGATCATCCTACTCTGATTCTATGACTTCTCCTTATTTATTCCTCCCTCCAAGAAAACAGTGAGAAGAGAATACTACAGAAATTTTTCAGACAAAGGTGGTTTAGTTGATGTAACACTGGGCCTGGAATCAGGAAGACCTAAGTTCAAATCTGGCCTCAGACATTTACTAGCTGTGTGACCCTGGGTTAGTCACGGAACCCTGTCTGCCTCAGTTTCCTATTCTGTAAAAAGAGCTGGAGAAGGAAATGGCAATGACTCTGGTATCTTTTCCAAGGAAACTCCAAATGGGATCATGAAGAGTCAGACACAATTTCAACAACACTGGACAGCAGAAATAGAATACAGAATGATTTAGGCTTCATTTGTAGTAGGTAAAGCATTGGTTTTGAAGCCAGGAAGATGTGAGTTCTAGCCCCACCCTTGACACATGCTTGCTGTGGGACCCTGAGAAGTCTTTTAACTCCTTCATTACTCTCAGAAACTCTTTAAGGCTCTTCAGTTACACAGAGGGTGCTGATTTGCATTGGTGGAGGAAGATTGAAAGTTCCCTGTATCAATGAAGTCATAAGTCTTATTCCCTATTCTTATACTTCAAGAAAATAAACACTAGGACTCTAGCCTATCCATCCTCTGCCACTTACTGTGAGGTGGAGAATCTGAATAGTTCTTGACTCAAGTCCAAATAAATAAGATTCTTCACCATTCTTAACCCTGCTTAGATAAGTCTTCCAGAACAACTGGTTCCCTAGCATCCTTCCTTGCCAATCAGATCATTCCCCTATCTTCTTTATCCTGTTGGGAACTTAACACAGCTATCCTATTTCACAAAGTCTATCCATTCACCTTATCTGGATTTTTCAGAACCTTTCAATTGTCTCTCTCTTCCTCTTTCTCCACTCACCCAATTTGGGAAGAGGGGGGATGAGAAAGAAGGAGTCTAGAAGGTTCCAATGCTCTTCTCCCCCACACTTGAATAGGGACATTTGCCTGGTGCCTCTACCCAGGAGTAATACTATCCAGTAGAAGGGTAATGGCTGTAAAGTCAAAAGACCTGGATTCAAATCCCACTTTTGATGCTTACTACTTGTGTGACCCTAGCAGCCAGGTGGCAGGGTGATAGAATGCAGTTAGGAAGACCTGATTTAAAATCCTGCTTCAAACACTATCTATGTGACCTTGGGTAAGTTATTTAGTTTCTGTCTCAGTTTCCTCAGCTGTAAAATGGAAATAATAATAGCAACCAGGATTGTGAAGACCAAATGATACAATCTCTCTCAGTGCTTAGCACCGTGTTTGACACATAGTAGGCACATAATAAATGCTTATCTCCTTCCTTTTTTACCTGGCATATAGTAGGCACTTAATAAATGCTTGTTTCCTTCTTTCTTTGCCTGCTAGGGCACCATCCTCCTTGGACTCAATTTTCTCATTTGGGGGAAAAGTCATTGATCTTTTCTGAGTTTCTTTTCAGCTTCAGGTAATGGAGCTCATCTATGTAATAAGAAGTCAAAGTTAGAAATGACCTTATAGGTAATTTAAGCTAATTCTTTTGATTTCACAAATAAGAACACTGAAGCTTTAAAAGGCAAAGCTTATATTCGATAAAATATAAATTAGTTGTGAGCAGGAATGATTTCATTTTTGTCTTTTTATATGCATGTAGCACAGTGTTTGGAATACAACAAGTGTTTAATAAGCACTTGTGGGATAATTGGAAGTTACTTAGGCTTAAAATCATACAATATAGGTTTAAAGTGGGAAGAAATCTCAAGGACTACCAAGGGATTCCGCCCCCCCCCCCATCCTGCATTCTATAGATGGGCAAACTGAAACCTAGAGAAGTAAGACCTAAATTCAAATCTAGTCTCAGACATTTACTAGCTGTCACTTAACCTTTTTCTATCTCAGTTTCCTCAATTGTAAAATGAGATCATAATCAAATTTACTTCTCAAGGTTGTTGTGAGGACCAAATGAGATAATTGCAAAATGTTTAACATAGTGCTTGGCATATGGTAGGTATTTAATAAATGCTTATTCTGGGGCAGCAAGGGAAAAAATGCTTATTCTGTTCGATTGCAAAGAAGTAAAATGATTTGTCTAAGGTCAAAGAAGGAAATAAGAATCAGAATTTGAATCCAAATTCACTGACCCCAAACCCAACACTCTCCACTCTTTTAATCTCCCAAAGTTATGTACTATGGTCCCTCTTCCTAAAAAATCTTCTCTAGAAGTATTTCACAGCATCTTCCAGATGTTTGGGAGGTTGGGCACAGAGAGTAGAAGCACTCCCTTGTACCTTCCTTTTCTTTCATGTCCCATTTTGTAGCTTGAAAAGAGGTTTTGAGAGGTCTAATTTATCCCTGATTAGACAAGCTTAGGCTACCCTTTTTTTTTTTTTTTTTTTTTGCTGAGGCATTTGGGGTTGTGACTTGTCCAGGATCACACAGCTAGGAAGTGTTAAGTGTCTGAGATGGGATTTGAACTCAAGTCCTCCTGGTTTTAGGGCTGGTGCTCCATCCACTGCACCACCTAGCTGCCTCCTACTCTTATTTATTTATTTTTTAAATATAATTTAGTGCTGTAGGAAAACTTAGAAATCTTATTTTCCAGCCCTACCATTTTACAGATGAGAAAACTGAGGTTTAGAGAGAAGTGATTTGCCCACAATCCCACAGACTCTAAATCTAGCCCTACTAACTACATCATATCCTTTTCTCTTATCTTTTTAGTTTTGCTTTTTTTTTTTTTCCTCTTTGTAGTCATAGGTGTATGTATTTCTTTGTAGGAACCATGGAGGCCCAGGATGAGGAGGTAAGGTATGTATTCATGAAGATGATGACTTTGAAGTTGTGGAATCTGGATCCTCCCTGTATTTATTCCTGCTCTCTTATGGCAGTGTGGGCAGTCCTTGCCAACTCTGCAGCTGTCCTCTCTCCATGGAGTTTCTCCCAGAATGATGGACTCCAGATGCCCCCACGTGAAGCCCAGCTGCTTAGGGTTATGAGGATTTCACGCACATTTTGAGGGGGGCCTGAGAGGAAAGAGGAAAAACAGAGGTACTATCTCCCACTGTAGAACCTTCAACTGGACCCCTACATCTGTGTCCACGGTCGGTTCTTCCCATGGCCCAGCTCAGGTGGAGAGAAGGGGATACATTAAATGGGTCTCTCCCCTGTGGGAATTCAGCTCAAACTGGTGGAATGAGTAATTGAAGTGGTCATTGTGCACTCCTTCCCACCCCTGACTCCTATGGCCAGACTCCTATGACTACCTTGCTATGATAACGTTCCCTCTCCTGCTGGGCACCACTAAGAGAGCTTTTCCATATGGCTTTGTAGACTGCTAAACTCCTGCTTTCTCTCTGTGGGTCCCTTTCAAATTGTGCCTCCTTCTTTTCCCATTTCTGTGCCTGTTTTCTTTCTTCTTCTTTTTTTTTTTGTCATATAGAGTCAGAGTGGGCAAAACACTAAATTGGGAATCCAAAGATAGGTGTTGAATCCCATTTCTGCAGCTTACTAGCTGTGTGGTCTTAGACAATTTAGTTGACCACTATAGTCAGTTTTCTCATCTATAAACTAAGTTTCACTAGATTAGATAATCTTTAAAATTCCTTTTCAACTCTAAAACCTCATGATCATTATTCTTCTTTCATTCCTCAGGGCTTAATATGTGACCATCTCCCTCAACCCCCCAATACTATTTTTAAAAGCTTTTTATTTTCAAAATATTTGCATAGGTATTTTTCAACATTCACCCTTGCAAAACCTTGTGTTCCAAAATTTTTCTCCTTCCCTTTCCCCCACTCCTCCCAAATTGTGTTAAACATGTGCATTTCTTCTATACATATTTCCACAATTATTATGTGGCAAAAGAAAAATCAGATCAAAAAGGAAAAAAATGAGAAATAAAACAAAATGTAGAGAAATAACAATAAAGTGAAAATATTATGTTGTAATTCAAAATTCAGGCCCCATAGTTCTCTCTCTGGAGGCAGATGGCTCTTTCCATCACTTTATTGGAATTGGCCTGAATCACCTTATTGTTGAAAAGAGCCAAGTCCATCACAGTTGATCATCACATAATCTTGTTGTTTCTGGGTACAATTAAAAATTCTCTTGGTTCTACTAATTTCACTCAGCATCAGTTCATGTAAATCTCTCCAGGCCTTTCTGAAATCATCCTGCTGATCATTTCTTATAGAACAATAATATCCCATAATATTCATATACTATATCTTATTTAGCCATTTCCCAATTGATGGCCATCCACTCAATTTCTAGTTTCTCATCACTACAAAAAGTTCTGCTACAAACATTTTTGCATATGTGGGCCCTCAAAAAATACTCTTGAAGTGATAATTAGTTAAAAATGGCTTGAAACAGAAATATTTCTCCTTCAAGATTCCTCCCAGTGATGTGGGAAACAACTATCCATGGACCCTTACGTCTCTACAAATCTCTTGCCCATATTCTCCTACATGTTCTTCCTGGAGGCCCCTCTGAACATTGCAGGATGAGATCTTTTATACTGTAATATGTTGTAGTTTGCTCACATACATTGTACACCTTAGACTTTAATTCTTTTTGCTGAGGCAATCCAGGTTAAATGACTTGCCCAGGGTCACACAGCTAGGGAATGTTAAGTGTCTGAGACCACATTTGAACTCAGGTCCTCCTGACTTCAGGGGTGGTGCTCTATCCACTGGGCCACCTAGCTGCCCCCTTAGACTTTAATTCTTCAGGAGACAGTCATAGTCTACAATTCCTAGTCTCACATTAGCATTGGAAGATTATTGTTCTTCAAAGATAGGCCTTTTTTTTTAATTAAAGCTTTTTATTTGTATAACATATGTATGGGTAGTTCCCCAGCATTGATCTTTACAAAGCTCTCCATTACAACTTTTACCCCCAGTCCCCTCCCCTCCCCTAGATGGCAGGAAGTCCACTACATGTCAATAATATTGAAATACTTGACAAGTTGTGCAAGAAAAATCCTATCTACAAGAAAAAAAAAGAAAATCAGAGAAAGGCAACACAATGCAAGCAAACATCAATAGAGATCATGAAAATGTTACGTTGTGGTCCATATTTCATATCCCTCTCTCTGGGTGTATATGGCTTTCTTTAGTGAACAATTGGAACTGGTTTGAGACAATTCTTTGTTGCAGAGAGCCATGTCCATCAGAATTGATCATCATGTAATATTATTGTTGCTGTGTATAATGATTTCCTGGTTCTGCTTGTTTCACTCAGCATCAGTTCATGCAAGTCTCTCCAGGCCTCACTAAAATCGTTCTGCTGGTCGTTTCTTACAGAGTAATAATATTCCATAACATTCATATACCATAATTTATTCAGCCACTCTCCAATTGATGGGCATCCCTTCAGTTTCCAGTTTCTAGCCACTACAAAAAGGGCTGCCACAAACATTCTTGCACATGTGGGTCCCTTTCCCTCCTCTAAGGTCTCTTTGGGATATAGGCCCAGTAGAAACACTGCTGGGTCAAAGGGTATGCACAGTTTGATAACTTTTTGAGCGTAGCTCCAAATTGCTCTCCAGAATGGTTGAATCCGTTCACAGTTCCACCAACAATGTATTAGTGTCCCAATTTTCCCACATCCCCTCCAACATTCATCGTTAAAAGATAGGCCTTTTTTTTCAAGGAGAAACTTGAGATAATATTTCTGTCTAATATCTCAAAGACAGGATCATTTCCCTTCTGTTAAGTTCTGAGTCCAGATTATAGTCCTTGCATAATCTATTCTAAGTCTATGCACTGATGGACCAGTTGTATGGATTGTTTCTCTAGAAAAAAAGAAAGAAAAGAAAAAGGAAGGAAGGAAGAAAAACAGAAAGAAAGAAAGAAAGAAAGAAAGAAAGAAAGAAAGAAAGAAAGAAAGAAAGAAAGAAAGAAAGAAAGAAAGAAAGAAAGAAAGAAAGAAAGAAAGAAAGAAAGGAAGGAAGGAAGGAAGGAAGAAAGGAAGGAAGGAAGAAAGGAAGGAAGAAAGAAAGGAAGGAAGGGAGAGAGGGAGGGAGAGAGGGAGGCAGGGAAGGAGAGAGGAAAGAAGGGAGGCAGGGAGGGAGAGAGGAAAGAAGGAAAGGAGAGAGGAAGGCTATATGCAACAAAATGTTCTTAGCAATACTTTTTGTAGCACTTTGGTACAACAATGAAATGGAACATGATTACAATGTAAGAATGAATATGAAGAGCCTGGAAAAGCATGGAAAGATTTATATGGATCAATGACAAATAAAGTAAACAGAACCAGGGAAACAATATACAAACTACAACAATGTAAACATAAAGAACAGCAGCAAAATTCCAACAAAACTAATTACAATGACCAAACTTGATCCTGAAGATTTGATGAGAAAATGCATGTCTCTCCTATTTTCCCACTTTCCTTCCCTTCCTTTATCTGTTCCTCTCTCCCTTTTTTTGCAGAGATTCTGGGGATGGAATATTGTATACACTATCAGCTTTGGCTGGTGTAGTCTTCTATTTTATTCAACTGCTTTTCTTTTTTATTCTTTGTTGTAGGGCAAAGTTCTCTGGGATGAGCAAGAGGAATGATCAGGGATATTTTTGAAATGGAGGTAGTATCATAGCAAAATAAACAAACAAAAATTGTATTCCTCTGATTTATGCTTTCCTTGACACTAACAAGCTGAAGATTGTTGAACAAAATTATTTGTTAAATTCTTCCAGGAATATTTTATGATTCTGACATATGCATGGAAGACCCTTTATGGGAAGGATGCCTTTATTGCCAGCATTTTCCTCTACCAAATACTTAAAATACTTAAAGAACCCCAACAAACAATTAGTGTGATTGGTGTATTCTTTATAACTTTCCGTTAATTTGTGTGATTATGATGTGTTCTGCTATAAATTGTTCTCTGCAAAAGTCTGTTCCCCTGCATCCCATTTCATCAAAGATGCAGATTCCATGTCAAACTCTTTTCTCACTATATCTGCACTATATACATAGGAAGAGGAGTATATATATATGTATATATATATATATATATATATATATATATATATATATATGCACACATACATACACATATATCTTAGTAGGGGATGGGGTTGTGTAATTTGGACTCAGTTGGAAGCTGGGGAAGGAATCTTGAAGGAGGTGAAGTAGGAGAGCCTTTGGTCAGAACCTCCTCACCCTTATATATCCTTTGAGTTAATATGCGCAAGGTCCCTAGTGGGCAGAACACTAGAAACCAATTGCCAGCCTTCGTCTACCATGATGTCCTCTCCTTCCTTTGAAAAAACTTTTTCAGTCCTTTCCCCGTAGAGTAGTTAGGCATGGGATGGATGGGGAAACTGCCATGAAAATCTGCTCTGGTAGCTAGCCTCCTGGCAAGGGATGACATAACTCTGAATTCTCAGGGTTCTCTTTTTATTTCAAGAACCCCTTGGAACTCAGGCAGAACCCTAGAGAGGAGCATTTATTAAAGGAATATGGGAAAAAAAGATAAGGATTAGACCTGTGATGTCACTGACATAGGGAACTGTAGTGTGAAGTAATTCCCTTTACTAACACAGTTCAATCCTTTTTCTGCAATTTCTAGTCATAGTGAGTTGCCTAAAGCATTAAGAGATAAAATGATTTACCCAGGATCACACAGTCAGTCTGTGAGGGAGACAGAATTTGATCCTTGTTCTTCTTTGCTTTGATGCTAGTTTTCTATTCATCAAACTAAGGCCACTTAAGAAAAAGGGTGGAATCCTTCATGTTCTTTAAAGTGGATGCCATATTGAATTGCTCCTTTTTCTGGGTGATGAACAAAAGCATGAAATCATCTTTTGTGTGTTCCTCCCTTCCTACTTCCCTTTTGGGGAGGAGGGTAGGGAGGTATCTAATCTGATGATGATTAAGGAGAAATATTAGTAGCATGAAAAGCCATCCAGCCTTTCATATTCTTGATTGGCTGAAAGTCAATATGCAACTATAAACTCAGAACACAGAGGGCCCAGTTGTATAAATCCCAACTAGGCAACTCGTGGAGTTGGGGAAGGAGTCTGGAGTGAGAGATGTTATTCTGTGATAGGACAGAATAGGAATAGCATCCTTGGCTTGAGCTCTGGTTTATGGAGAATCCTGGGGCTAAAGAGGAATCAAGGGAACTTTAATATTTTTAATCTTATTTTACTAATTTCTTTTTGTTTTCATATCACCTCAATTTACAAATATATTTCTCTCTCTTCCCCTTGCGTATTCAGAGAGCCATCTCTTTAATAAAGATTTTAAAAGAAAAGGGAAAAAAAAATAATTCAACAAAACCAACCAACACATCACTCATATTTGACAGGTTACGCAACATTCCAGGAGTACAGGGAACTTAAGGTAGAGAATTGTTCAGTATGGTTGGAAGCTCCCAATCCATATTGAGTACATTTAAGTCCTTTAGACATATTTTCAAATAATCACAGCCCCCCCCCTTTTTTTTTGATAAGCTGCTATCATTGTTCTTTATCCTTCTGAAAAGAAGAAGAAAAGCCATGTTTGTGTGTATGGAGATAAAGAGGCATGGAAATTTTTTTCTTTTTTATTTCTTTTAATATTTTTATTTTCTCCAGTTACATGTAAAATAATTTTTTATATTTGCTTTTTAAATTTTGAATTCCAGATTATCCCCCTTTTTCTTACCACCATTGAGAAGGTCTATGTGAAGTTGTGCAAAACATTACCACAAAAGTCATGTTGCAAAAGAAAACATAGATTTTCTCTCATCCCCCAAAAAAACCATAAAGAAAAAAAAAAGAAAGTACAAAAAAAAGTATTCTTTACTCTGTATTCAGACACAACCAGTTCTTTCTCAGGGATAGTATTTTTAATAAGTCCTTCAGAGGAGTCTTGGATCACTGTATTGCTGAGAAGAGCAAAGTCATCCACAGCTGATCATCTCATAATTTTGCTATTACTATGTACACAGTACATTTCACTTTGCTTGAGCTCATAGAGGACTCTCCAGGTTTTACTGAGAGCATCCTGCTCATCATTTCTTATAAAACAAAAATATTACTTCATAATTCCATACCACAGTTTATTTAGCTATTGCTCAATTGATGGCCATTCCCTCAATTTCTCATTCTTTGCCCTGAAAACAGAGTTGCTATACATATTTTGATATGTATGGGTTATTTTCCTTTTTAAAAAATCCCTTTGGGGATTTATGCCTAGTAGTGGTATTGTTAGGTCAAAGGATATGCATGATTTTATAACACTTTGGGCATAGTCCATCTTTTGATCATTATCAATTGGGAAATGGCTCTTTTCATAATTCCTATTGCTAACTATAGCAATAGTATACCCCACCCTCTTTGTTTTATTCTTTCTCTCCTTTCACCCTGTCCCTCCTCAAAAGTGTTTTGCTATTGACCACACCTTCCCCCAACATGCCTTCCCTTCTATCACCTTTCCCCCTTCTTGTATCCTCTTCCTCTTCTACTTTGCTGTAGGGTAAGATAGATTTCTATGCCCATATTGAGTGCATATGTTATTTTCTCTTTGAGACAATTCTGATGAGAGTAAGATTCACTTTCTCCCTCTTTTCTCCCCCTCCATTGTAAAAGCTTTTTCTTTCCTCTTTTATGGCAGATAATTTAGAAGTGTGGGAAATTTAAAAAATGAAAAGAAGTAATGGGAAGTTGAGCCAGGTGTCTAATTACAGTGACAGGAACTGCTGATGGGAGAAAGGTCACCAGGGCTGAGCAAGTCTCAATGTCCAGGGTGCCAAGGGAGTTCAGGGGACCAGAAACAGCAGAAGATCCATGATCTTCTTAGCTAGCCCATATTTTGTATCCCCCAAGGGAATATAAAAACCTTTAGGAGTGGAATTGCATTGTTTTTGTGTACTCAATTCTTGGCATAATACTTGACTCATAGTGATGACTTTAAAATGTTTATTGGATTGAATTCAATTTCAGGCAGGGACTAGAACTCATCAAATGGTTAAACAATTATAAAAGAGTAAAGTTTCCTCATCCCACTTCCCTACTACCCTTCACTCCTTTTATTTTTTTTCTTTCTGATCATTTTTATTTTTTAGTTTTATTTTTTCTTCAGTAAGCAAAAATCCAGGCAAACCTGTTACATGAACACTTGATCCTGTCCTCTCTAAGAGATTGCCGCTACTATCATCCCTACTCTTTCCCAATCTCCCAATGCAGATTTTTTCCCCCATTGTCCACAAACATGCCTATCTATGTCCTCCCATTTTTTTTTTTAGGAATCCATTTTTTTATTATTTAGACTTAAGAAAATAAGGAAGAATTAGTAAAGCAAGTTAAACTTAGTTTAAACCTAATAACACATATATTATTAATACTAAATGAATGGATTTCGGGATCCCCCTACTTGACAATAAGCTCTATAATGGCAGAATATTGTTTTATCTTAACTTCCTACTTCCACTAGTACCTGCTTCAATATTTTTCTTTTTCTTTTTTTTTAAATTTTATTTTATTTGCAAAACATATGTATGGGTAATTCTTCAACATTAACCCTTACATAGCTTTCTGTTACAAATTTTTCCCCCCAACTCCCCACTCCTCCCCTAGATGGCAGGATATCCACTACATGTTAATTATGTTAAAATACTTGACAAATTGAATATATGTATATGTCCTCCCAATTCTTAAAAACTTTCATTTGAAAACAATCAGCAGGATGATTTCAGAGAGATGTACATGAGCTGATGCTAAGTAAAATGAGCAGAACCAGAAGTTCATTGTACACAGCAACAAGCTTATATGATGATCAACTCTGATGGACTTGGCTCTTTTCAACAATGAGGTGATTCAGGGCAGTTCCAATGGTCTTATGATGAAGAGAGCCATCTACATTCACAGAGAGGACTATGAAAACTAAGTATGGATCACAATATAGTATTTTCACTTTTTTTGTTGATGTTTGCTTGCATTTTGTTTTCTTTCTGTTTTTTTCCTTTTTGGTCTGATTTTTCTTGTGCAGCATGACAAATGTGGAAATGTGCTTAGAAGAACTGCACATATTTAACACATATTGTATTACTTGCCATCTAAGAGAGAGGGTTTTACAAGAATGAATGTTGAAAATTACCTATGCATATGTTTTGAAAATAAAAAGCTTTAATTAAAAAAAAAACTTTTGCTTGATCACCTCCCCAATATCACTGTTCAAATTTTTTCTCCTATTCTCTGCTAAACTCCTTGAGAAAGCCATCTCTATTAGGTGTCTCAACCATAGTTTAATTTATTCATCGTTTAAATGAAATCAACCTCTCCAAAGTTGCCAGTGATCTGTCAATTCTAATGTCTTTCCTCAATTTTCATTCTTCTGATTACCATCTCCTCCTATGTTTTCATATCACTTTTCTCTCTTTATTCTTCACTCACTTGTCTGACACTCTTTGGTCTTCTTTGCTGGATCTTTATCCATGTTATACCCACTAACCATAAGTGTACTTCATGGCTCTATCTTAAGTCTTCTTCTCACTATATGATATCTCACTAGATGGAATTATTGGCTCCTGTGGGTTCAATTATCATCCCTATGCCTATGATTCCCAGATCAACGCATTTGGGAATTAGTCTTCTGAGCTCCAGTCTCATATCACCAAACTGCTGTTTGGACATCTTGATCTGACCCTTCCACAAGAATTTTAAATTTAATACCTCTAAAACAGAACTCTTTCCTTCAAACCCTCCTCTCTTTCCAACTTTCCTGTTGTTGTTTGTCCTTCATTTTTGAAGAGAACCAATGACATCATAGGCTGATGACTTGACTCATATATTTAAATGAGGCAGAGCCACACAGAATAGTCAGCCTTACTCTCTCTTATAGAGTCAACTTGAAGTCCAGTGGCAAAGCAAAAATAAAGATTATTGGCAATAGTCCAGGATGCAGTGGATGACCTTGGTGTCTTCAACAATTGACAAAGCTTCAAGCTCTTAACAGCACCTATTTCAGCAAGTTTCATGACTATTGGAAGAAATTGTTCTCATTTGTTCACTCTGAACATATATATATGTATATATACATATACATATATATATATTCATAGATAGATATAGATAGATACACACACATATATCTTGTATCATGTAGTTTATATATTGTTCCTGCCATTAGAATGTGAACTCCCTGAGGGTAAGGAAGGGACAATATTTTTGCCTCTCTTTTTAAACCCTCAGTTCTTGTGCCTAGACTTACTGTATGTACTTAATAAATATTTACTGATTGTCTGACTCTCAAAACCTTTATAATCTGGCTTCTCTCCCCCAATCCCCAAAGACCTACTGTTTGGAAAATCCAGTTACTTGTTCTGCATTTTCACCTTTCCTTGATTTTTTTGCACCATTTGACATTATCATTACTCATCCCCTTCTTCAGTATAATCTAATCATTTAATTATTGAAGTATCACACTCTTAGTTATTCTCTGGCTTCCCTAATCATTTTTAAAATCTTCCAAGGCTCTTCTTGCTCTTTTTGCTACATAAATGTTGGTCTCCTCCAAAACTGTTCTTTTTTGTTCTCTGGCTATGTTCTCTCTCCCAGTAAGAGTAACCCTTTCTATTGACTCAGTTTTAATTTCTGCATAGATGATTCCAAAATCTTTAACTTGGTATTGACCTCTTTCTTAAGTTCTATCTTGGAATCATCAGCTTCCCTGCTGCATGTCTCCACCTGCATGTTCCACCACCAACTTCAAGCACATTACATTAAAAAATGAACTCATTGCTTCCCTTCAGATTTTTCATTCTTATAAATGGTTACCCCCACTCTTCTATTCTCCAGGCCACAGGTCATATGAGACTTTTCCCATTCTATCTCAGTACTCATAATGAACCAGTTTCTATGGCCTGTTCATTTTATTTTCTTAAATGTTATTTTTTCCTGAACTTTAGCAACACTAAGTAAAATTAACATTTTTTGGTGACTTAAAATTTTTAATTATTATTTCTTCTTCAGCATATCATTTCCACTAAAGCCCAAACAAGAAGGTCAAAAACAAATTTCATTTCTCACAGTCTGGAATGTGTGGTCCAGTATACACAGTTTAGCCCCAGGTTAACCAAGGGCTGCTCTAGTATTGTCCACAGACCAGGAGGAGGAGCTCAGTTCCCAACAGGAGTGTCCCTGGTTCCTTTTTTCCCTTCCCTACTCATTTTTTAATTAAACATTAACCTGTGGTCCTTATATGTTGGTTAACCATGGAAGAGAATGTTCAATATGAGACAACTTTGCAGATTCCCTAGAATATTTCTTTGCAAAGGAAGAAATAAACAATGACAGAAAGATAATTTTTTTTTTTTCTGGGAGGGATGTAAGAGAGATGCCACACTTGGGGCACTTCCCTGCAGGAAGGGGATTCTAAGCTAGAATGACCACACTGCCTGTCTTTTTTGCTTCTATTCATCCTGCAAGATCATTCCTGGGAAACCATCTGATGGGCCTGGCTGGGCTGCAGATAACAGGAAGTTTTTCTGCTCTTCAAGGAGTGAGGAGCAAGGGGTGTCAGCCCAGCCAGCCCTTGGCACTGGGAGTGGGGTGGAGTATAGGATCCAAGGATTTTTAGTCTATATCCTTTAAAGCTTTTTTTCATTAAAAATAAATTTATAAAAAGAAGGCTTCCCTTGCTCTGTTCCCAATGCCAGGCTGGAATTGCCTTGACAAGGATTTTTCCCCTTCTTCTCCAGTACTGTTTAGAGACAGAATATGCTGGCAAGGATCCAGCACTTGACACATTGTCTGGGATACCTGTATGTGCTGAAGAGGACTCATAAAACTCACAGGACATTTCCAAACATTAAAATTAATTATCTGAAATAAAAAGAAACTGAGGAACAAATTTCTGAGAATTTATGATTTAATTTACAAAGCTAACATTTGCATATCAAAGCAGGTCATCTGATTCCTTAGATGTCAGAGACAAAAAGTGATTTACAGAGCTGATTCCTATAACAATAGAGAGGAATTAAAAAAAAAAAAACAACAACAAAAAATAAAAACCCAACACAGAATCTCATTTTAAACACAATTCAATTGGACAAGGCAGGTCATATTGTTGATAACATTTAGATTACAAAGTGAGATTACCCAGAAATCCTTGCCCTACAGGTGATGCCTTTTGTACCCAGTTTACAAGGAAAAAGGTACTGTGGTTTGTAGTTAACAGTCACACCCCCCACCCTCCACCTCACCTCCATCTTCCAGCTGCCAACCGTAGAAGATTCTATTTAAACTTAACCTCCAGCTAAAGAAAAACAAATTCACTAAGATTGAAAAGAGGAACGTGCTTGTCCTTTCTTCCTGAAGAACAGCAAAATGACATCACTGTGTTAGAATCAAGTTACAGTGGTTCTGATTGTGGCTGATCAGACTAATAAGAACGCAAAATGCCACAGGATGGGCACAAATAGTCCATGTGAACATTTGGGATGGACTCTTTAAACTTGAGCATCTCATATTTGTTTTGAGCTATTTCAGTTCTGCTTTGCTCATAGAGCACAACATCTTTTCTGATGAGGGCACACAATGATGAGTGGCCTTGTGTCAGTATCTCCCACCTCACACAATCAACTCCAAAATTCTTCACAGAGACCTTGAGAGTTATTGTTTTGCTTCTTCTGACCAAGCATTTGCTTTGGTGATTTCTTCATAAAATAGTCTTTTAGGCAAGTTTATGTTTGGCATTCAAAAAACATGGCCATCTCAATGAAGTTGTGCTCTCTGCAGCAGAGTTGGAATGCTTAGCAGTTTAGCTCAAGAAAGGACCTCAGTGTCTGGTACCTTATCCTGTCAGTTGATCTTCAGAATCTTCCTAAGACAATTCAAATGAAATTAATTCAGTGTCCTGACATGATACTGGTATACTGTCCAGGTTTCACAGACATAAAACAGTGATTTTAGCACACGATAGCTCAGTAAACCTTCAGTTTGGTAGAAAGTCTAACATCTCTTTTCTTCCACGCTCCCTTCAGAGGCACCCAAAATACTGAGCTAGCTCTGGCAATGAGGAACTTAATTGTTTAGTCATCTCCCCTTTCTCTAGCTGCAAGAAAGAACTTAATCTTTCAAGAGTCTTATAATATTATGATTATTTTTATTCTTTCAACGATATGTGTCTTACTCTAAATTATCTTCAACTAAATGATAGGGTCTTATTAATCTACTCACTAAATCTATAGGTAACCTAGATATAAGAGACTATATTAGTCTGGCTTACCTATTAAGGGTAGCTTTTCCTAAAGAAGGAAGTTTAATCCTACAATCAAACTACAAATAAATCAAAGTAATCAATACTAACCGGTATAAAGGATATCCCTTTTTCACAAGAGAACAAACCAAACTACCAAAGAGCCAGAAAAATGGATCTCTGACTGGGTATAGGGCTGGCTGTCCCCTCTCCACCCTCATAAGGAAAGCGCCAGTCTGCTCTAACGGTAAGAGTTGGCCCCATTTTTAAATGGGGAAACTGAAGCACAAAGACATTTTTAGTAACTTAATCAAGCTCACTCATACTTAGACAGTCCTTTGCCACCAAGATAACTTTCTAAGATCAGAATTGGAGAGTAGGTACTGACTTGAAATGTTTGAGGAGCCTTCCTGTCCAGAGTTCTTTAGGTCAATGAAATAACAGACCCAGCCTCTTCCTCTACCATCTCCCCCAAATCCTCACAAATCCAAAGATATTCAGAAGACTAAGACACTTTTTTTTTAAGTCTGGAGGGAAAAATACATAATTTCCCCTGATAATTGTTTCCTCACTTTCAGAATATTCTTGAACTTTATGCTATTTTTAATTATATAATTTGGTCTTTGGGAGAAAGATGGGTGGTGGTCACCAAACCATCATGCCCTTAAACAATATTCAAAAATCCTGTAACTTTCTTTTCTCCTTAGTGAATGAAACTTTATCTCCTCCAGTTTTTTTAACCTTTCCTTCTAAATTTTTTTTCTCCTTTAAACCTCTTCATCAGATCCAACCATTCTGGAGAGCAATTTGGAATTATGCTCAAAAAGTTATCAAACTGTGCATACTCTTTGACCCAGCAGTGTCTCTGCTGGGCCTATATTCCAAAGAGATCTTAAAGGAGGGAAAGGAAACCACATGTGCAAAAATGTTTGTGGCAGCCCTTTTTGTAGTGGCTAGAAACTGGAAACTGAAGGGATGCCCATCAATTGGAGAGTGGCTGAATAAATTATGGTATATGAATGTTATGGAATATTATTGCTCTGTAAGAAACGACCAGTAGGACGATTTCAGAGAGGCCTGGAGGGACTTGCATGAACTGATGCTGAGTGAAACGAGCAGAACCAGGAGATCATTATACACGGCAACAACAATACTATATGATGATCAATTCTGATGGACATGGCTCTCTGCAACAAAGAATTGTCTCAAACCAGTTCCAATTGTTCACTGAAGAAAGCCATATACACCCAGAAAGAGGGATATGAAATATGGACCACAACGTAACATTTTCATGATCTCTATTGACATTTGCTTGCATTGTGTTGCCTTTCTCTGATTCTTTTTTTTTTCTTGTAGATAGGATTTTTCTTGCATAACTTGTCAAGCATTTCAACATTATTAACATGTAGTGGACTTCCTGCCATCTAGGGGAGGAGAGGGGACTGGGGGTAAAATTTGTAATGGAAAGCTTTGTAAAGATCAATGCTGGGGAACTACCCATACATATGTTATACAAATAAAAAACTTTAATAAAAAAAAAAAACTCAGACAAGTGGAGAAAAAAGACTATCTAATAAAAAAAAGAAATGATCAGCAGGATGATTTCAGAGAGGCCTGGAGAGACTTATATGAACTGATGCTGAGTGAAATGAGCAGAATCAGGAGATCATCATTTACGGCAACAACAAAATTATACGATGATCAATTCTGATGGATATGGCTCTCTTCAAAAATGAGATGATTCAAACTAGTTCCAATTGTTCAGAGATGAAGAGAGCCATCTATACCCAGAGAGAGGGCTGTGGGAACTAAGTGTGGTTCACAACATAGCATTTTCACTCTTTTTGTTGTGGTTTGCTTTCATTTTATTTTGCTGCTTTTTTTTTTTTTTAAACTGGTTGGATTAGATTTTTCTTGTATGGCAAGATAATTGTATGAATATTATGTGTATATTGATTTAACCTATTTCTGCCATGTTTAACATATATTGGACTACTTGCCATCGAGGAGAGGGCATGGGGGAAGTGGGAGGAAATTGGAACACAAGGTTTTGCAAAGGCTACTGTTGAAGAATTGTCGACACATATGTTTTGAAAAATAAAAAGCTTTAATTAAAAAAAAGGCACTTGTGAATTTATGCAGAATGTCCATAAAAATTATATTGTAAAAGTAAACATAGATCTCCCCCCACAAAAAATGACCCTCAAGAAAAATAGTTTAAAAAAAAAGAAAAAAAATAACAAAAACCTCATCACTTCTACTTATATTTATACTTTTTATGCTTCTCTTGAGTCTTGTGTTTGAATGTCAGTTTCTCTATTCAGGTCTCATCTCCTCATTAAAAAGGCTTGAGACTCCTCTATTTCATTAAAAATTTCATTTTCCCTTTGAAGGATTATACACAATTTTGCTGGGTAGGTTGTTTTGGGTTGTAATCCTAATTCTCTTGACTTCTTGCAGTATCCCAAGTTCTACAGTCTTCCAATAGGGAAGAATTAAATCCTATGTAATCATGACTGTGACTTGAAAGTATTTGAATTGTTTTTGGTTGTTTGAAGTATTTTCTTTCTGACATGGAGCTCTGTAATCTGGCTATAATATTCCTGGAATTTTAACTTTGGAATCTCTTTTGTGAGATGATCAGTGGATTCTTTCAATGTTTATTTTATTGTCTGGATCTAAGATATCAAGGCAGTTTTCCTTGATAACTCCTTGAAATATTGGTCATGATTTTCAGTAATTTCCTAAATTATCTTTCCTTGATCTGTTTTCTAAATCAGTTGTTTTTCCAAGAAGATATTTCACATTTTCCCCTAATTTTTCATACTTTTGACTTTGTTTCTTAATGTTTCATGGAGTCATTAGTTTCTACTTGCCCACTTTTAATTCTTAAAGAATTATTTTCTTCATTGAGATTTTGTATCTCTATCAATTTGGCCAATTCCATTTTTTTAAGGATGTTTTCCCCCTTGTATCTTCCCCCCTCCCCCAATTTGGCTTATTCTGCTTTTTAAAGAGTTCTTTTCTTCAGTGAATTTCCATACCTCTTTTACCATTAGGCCAATTCTGGTCTTAAGGTATTATTTTCTTCCTTTTTCTGTATGTGTACCTCTTTCATCATTTGTTAACTTTCTTTTTCTTTGAAGCCTTGTTTGTAAGCTGTTTTCTCATTGTTGTCTTCTGGGTTTATATCATGGTCTTCCCTGATATCTTAGTAACTTTTTGTTGTTGTCATTGTTGTTTGCTCATTTTCTCAGCTTATTTCTTGATTTTGAATTATATATTAAAAGTTGGCTTATGTTTATCCAGAGACAGGGAGACACTGTCCTAAGCTTCGGGCTTTTTTGTGCAGCTTTTTTCAAAGCTAGTTCTGGGTTCTGCAATTTTTTTGTGCTTCCAAGGTGGCATGAGATAGGGAGAAGTATGGTCACTGTTCTTCTGGTCTGTCTTCTGACCTTTACCCAGAGAGTCCCTGTAGCTGCAGGTGCTAGTGCTTTTCTTTGCCTGGGAACTGTGTCCAGTGTTCTTGGTATCTTGTGACTGACCCCTAGCACTAGGAATGACCCAGAACTGTGTATGGACAATATAGACAATAGAATGGCCAATCAATGCTAGCTATACCCAGTGCCAGCAAAGGATGCTCTATAATCTCTTTCTGTCCCCTTTACCATCTCTGGACTGAGAGCTCCCAAAGCTGCCATTATTGCTGCCATTGCTGTTGCTAATACAGCAACCGGGCTCCAGAGAGACCTCTACTCTGGTGTCACAAACTTTTGCTGACCTCCTAAGTTTTCTTAGGCTGGAAAAAAAAAAAAAAAAAAAGTCTTACCCTGAGCTTTTGTTGGCTCTAGTGCTCCAAAATTATCATTTCCATATGCATAATAGCATCAATTTTTTTTTACTTCATATTGTGAATCTCTATGATGAAGTTTGCTTTTTTTTCAAATTTATTACAAATTCAACATTTTACTTTCAAAGCTATCTCACTTGTCTATGATTCTTTTCTAGGCTTGTTCATTTTTCCTTTGGAATATCTCTCCCTTGGGGCAGCTAGGTGGTGCAGTGGATAGAGCACCAGCCCTGAAGACAGAAGGAGCTGAATTCAAAACTGCTCTGAGACACTTACTACTTCCTAGCTTTGTGACCCTGGGTAAGTCACTTAACCTCAATTGCCTCAGGGGAAAAAAAAGGAATATCTCTCCCCTCCCTTCCCTTTTCCTGCTTCTCTGCCACTACTTTAGTTTCAGTTCCTATTATCTAAGTAATAGTTGACTTAATTGTTGTAGTAGCCTCTGAACTGGTTTCCTAGATTCTGGTCTATCCTGTTTATAATTTATTCTCCATACGTCTGCACAAGTAATATTTCTAATGCATAGTTACATCATACTAGTCTCTTCCTCAACAATTCTCTGCCATTCTTAATTAGCTAGTGAAGAAAATAAAAATACTTTATTCTGGAATTCAAGGCTCTCCAAAATCTGTCTCCAACCCATCTTTACAGCCTTTCCCCCTATAGCAATCACACTGCACACATTCTACATACTAGCCAAACTGGGATTATGGAACTAGTGACTTGTAGTGGTTTTCTTTCCAATTCTATGTATAATTTTATTCATTTGAAAATATTCTCTTGAAAAAAGACTTCACGCAACTGCCAAAGAGATACAAGATACAAAGAAGGTTAATAATTTCTTCCCGGAAGAAACTGTTACAGTGAGGTATTATGTGAGGTTGGGGCGGGGAGGAGGGTGCAGAAGAGGAGAATGTTAGGTACAAGCTCCAATCCTCACAGAGCAGTGTTATCCTGAAGGGTTGATGAGAAAGACCTTGCTCAGTCCTCCCAGGACTCTGAAATCCCTGCTTTTCTGGGTTGGTGGCTGTCACCCCTGGTATCTGGTCCTTGAATCAGTGGCAATAAATGGAAGAGGTGGGTTCTAGTCATAATGATTTATCATTGTCAGCGGCTTCAGGAGCAAATGGAGGAGACTCCTGTGACCTTGTCACTCCCTTCTAAATCTAGCTGTTTCTTGTCTGTGAGATTCCTAGAAGAGACTGACAGCTTCTATCTCCAATCTCCAAGGCTGTTCACTTACAGTATAATGGTGGTGGTGGTGGTGGGGAATGTAGGTTCTCTGGCAGCCTCAATCCATTTTCCTGGTCAGTCCTCAACTTTGCCTGTTTCCTAGGATCTTAGAGTGAGGAGAGAATTCAAATATCCTTTAGTACAACTCATAATTAAATAGGAATTACATACTTTCTCAAGTAGTCATTCGACCTTTGCTTGAGGATATCCTGATATATAAGTATGAGGTTATCCACTATCTCCAGAGGTAATCCTTTCCACTTTGAAATAGCTCATTTAGGGATTTTTTTCTTCTTTTGAACCCAAATCTGAAAAATCTATGGATGAGAAACCTGAGGGCCAGGAAGGTCCAGAGCCACTTCCTCCTCTGTAGATGACTTAGCCTCCTACTCTAATGAGGAGACTGAGGTCATTTGCTCAGAAGTCTTTTATCTTCCTTTTTCCAGATCTCACAGGCTCTCAATAGATTCAGCATCCTCTCCTCCTTTCTCCAGTCTCAGAAGATGAGGCAAAATCTTCTGCTTGCTAAGGTCAACCATCTTTGTGCCTTTGATCCTACTTTTTCTTCTGAAAGTTTGTCAGAAAGATCATTCCTTTGCTGTTACTCATCTTCATTTTCTCTTTCCTGGTTTCTTTCATGATGTCTACAAATGGACAGATTTCTGCTATCATTAAAAACATACATGCATTTTTTTCTATATATCATGCTTTGATCCCAAAATTCCTTTAATGATTACCCAACATCTCTTTCCCCCTACACTGCTAAAATAATTTTTTTAAAAAAAAGAGCAGCATTAGCATTTCTATTGGGCTTATATCCCAAAGAAATCATAAAGGAAGGAAAGGGCCCCACATGTGCAAGAATGTTTGTGGCAGCCCTTTTCGTAGTGGCTAGAAACTGGAAATTGAATAGATGCCCTTCAATTGGAGAATGGCTGAATAAATTATGGTATATGAATGTTATGGAATATTATTGTTCTGTAAGAAATGACCAACAGGAGGATTTCAGAGAGGATTGGAGAGACTTGCATGAGCTGATGCTGAGTGAAATGAGCAGAACCAGGGGATCATTATACATGGCAACAACAGTACTATATGACGATCAATTCTGATGGACATGGCTCTCTTCAACAATGAAATGTTTCAAACCACCTCCAATTGTTCACTGAAGAAAGCCATATACACCCAGAGAGAGGGATGCGAAAGGTGGACCACAACATAACATTCTCATACTCCTTGATTGATGTTAGCTTACATTGTGTTTCCTTTATCTGATATATCGTTTGTGTAGATAAGATTTTTCTTGCACAACAATGATAAGTTTGGAAATATGTATACATATATTCGATTTGCCAATATTTTAACGTGATTAACATGTAGTGGATGTCCTGCCATCTAGGGGAGGGGTGGGGAGTTGGGGGGAAAAATTTGTGGCGGAAAGCTGTGTGGGGGTTATTGTTGAAGAATTACCCACACATATGTTATGCAAATAAAATAAAACATATAAAAAAAAAAAGAGCAGCATTCAGTTAATATCCTCATTTCCTCACCACCCATTCAATGGATTTAAAATCTGGTTTCAGAACTCATCACTTGATTGAAAATGTTCTCTTTGCCCATAGATGAGGGAAGTGATAAATATGATGTAGTGCATTATTACTATACTGTAAGAAACAATGAGTATCTTTGACCCAGCAGTGTTTCTACTGGGCCTATATCCCAAAGAGATCTTAAAGGAGGGAAAGGGACTCACATGAACAAAAATGTTTGTGGCAGCTCTTTTTGTAGTGACTAGAAACTGGAAACTGAAAGGATGCCCATCAATTGAAGAATGGCTGAACAAATTATGGTATATCAATGTTATGGAATATTATTGTTCTGTAAGAAATGACCAACAGGAGGATTTCAGAGAGGCCTGGAGAGACTTGCATGAACTGATGCTGAGTGAAATCAGCAGAACCAGGAGAACATTATACACAGCAACAAGACTATACGATGATCAATTCTGATGAACATGGTTCTTTTCAACAATGAGGTGATTCAAACCAGTTCCTATTGTTCAATGATGAAGATAGTCATATACATCCAGAGAGAGGCCTGTGGGAACTTAATGTGGACCACAACACAGCATTTTATCACTTTCTGTGAATATTTCCTTGCATTTTGTATTCCTTCTTAGGTTGTTGTTTTTTTTTTTCTCTTTCTAGATCTGATTTTTCTTGGTGCAGTAAGATTACTGTATAGAGATATATACATATATTGGATTTATCATATAATTTAACACATTTAACATATATCAGACTACCTGTCATCTAGGTGGGGGTGGGGGGAAGGAAGGGAAAAATTTGGAACAAAAAAAATTTTGCAAAGGTCAATGTACAAAATTCACTCATATGTTCTGTAAATAAAAAGCTTTAATTAAAAAAAAAAAGAAACAATGGGTATGAAGAATCCAGAAGTATTTGAAGTTGTACATGAACTGATACAAAGTAAATGAAATAAACAGAACCAGAAGAACTACAGACACAATAACTACAAAAAAGCAAATGTAAAGAACAACTATAAAACAATTGAAATTGAATGCTTCACAGTTATAATCACTGAACTTGGACCCAAAGAAAAGAAATGAGACTGTGGACATCAGCAATGTATAAAATTTCAAGATTTTAAAAATATGTTGGTATGTTTTGCTGACTGCTTTTTTTCTTCCTCTTTTTCATTCTTTGTCTTACTTTCTGGGAGGGAAAAAGGGAGATATGCATTGGGAAATGTAGGTAATATAAAAACAAAAGATATCCATTAAATTTTTTTTAAAAAAGAAATAGTTCTTTCTATGGTTACCCACTACAATTTTATAGAATCATAGATTTAGAGCATCAAAGTATATTAGAGGCCATTTAATTCAAATCATTCATTAAACTGAGAAATAAAGAGATTTAAGTACAGTTAAGTAATACCTGAGATTTGAACCCACATTCTTTGAACCCAAATCTGGTCCACTTATCACTGTAGCACACTAGCAAGAACTTTACTCGTTTTCCTTCTTGCATTTTCTGAAGCTTTTAACAATGTAAAACTCTCTCTAAAAAAACAAACAAAAAAATCTGCCCTCTCTTCTTCAGAAGATGCTTTTCTCCCTTGAATTCTATGACACAGGTTTCAATAGCTTCCATTTGTCTGATGGGATAGCTAGGGAGTGTAGTGGAATTAGTCCTGGAATTAGGAAGATCTGAGTTCAAATTCAGACCCAGACACTTAACAGTTGTGCGACCTTGTGAAAGTCACTTAACTGTTTGCCTCAGTTTCCTCATCTATACAATGAGAAGAAAATGACAAACCACTCCAGTATCTTTATTAAGATACCCCTCCAAAACGGGATCACAAAGAATCAGGCATGACTGAAAATTAAAAAACAACAAAACTTTTCTGATAGTTCTTCTCGTCTCCTAGGTTGGCTCACTGTGTTCTTTCCATCTCTTAAATGTGGATATCCCTGTAGATTTTGTCTGAGCTGTTTTTCTCTTACCTTTTTTCCCCCCTCTTACTCTCCTTTAGATTAAATAACAATTTCTATTCAGATGACTCCTAAATCTGCATATTCATCCTTAAGATCTCCTTTGACTTCCGGTCTGTTATCTTCAATTACCTGGTAGATATTAGCATCTAAATACCTTGTAGATACTTCAGACTTAGCATGTCCAAAAACATCACCTTCTTCTCTAAACTTACCTAGCAACTTTCTCTATTTTCCATTGATACTCTATAATTGTTATTCTCCAACTCCTAGGATTTGGTGTCCCAGGTTAGAATACTTAGCCATCAGATTGGCAAAATGATAAAAAGGGAAATGATAGTTTTGGAGGGTCTGTGGGAAAATAGTAACTCTCCCAAACTGTTGGTAGAAGTGTGAATTGGTCCCTTCCTTCTTGGAAGCATGGAACTATGATTAAAAAAAAAAGTCACTAAACTCTGCATACTGTTTGACTCAGTGATATCACTATAATAGTACCTATCTACCCCAAGAAAACCAAAAAAAGAGGAAAGAGACTCTTATGTATAATATTATTTTTAACAGTTCTTTTTCTAATAGCAAAGAAATGTATATGAAAAGATTATCCACCTCATAAGGAATGGCCAAGCAAATTACTAGATTTAGATGCAATGGAATATTTTAGCATCACAAGAAACAATGAAATTGACAGTTTAGGAGAAACCTAGAAAGGCTTGTATGAATTGATTCAGAAGAACCAGAAGATTTATACAATAACAATATTATACATACACATATGTACACACACACACACACACACACACACACACACACACACACTGATTAATGCAATGACCAATTATGACTCAAGTATTGATAAAACCTGATGCTCCTCTCTAAATGAAGAGGTTATGGACTCAAGATGCAGAAAAGGACAGACATTTTCTGACACAATCAATGCTGAAATTTATTTTGCTTGACTTGTAACAAGTACTCCATTTTTCTTTTTCTTTTTCCCAGTGAAGGTGGGTAGGACAGTAAGGGAGAATATGTATGAGGTAGGAAAAAAATTAAAACGGTAAAGAGAGTAATTGAGGCTTTTTAAAAAAAAAAATGCAAAAAAGGAGTTAACTTGCCAAGTCAACAAGCATTGATTAAGCACCTACTAGGGACACTTAGGTGGCTCAGTGGCTAGAGCACTGGGCCTGGAGTTAAGAAGACCTGAATTCAAATCTACTCTCAGACACTTACTAGCTATGTGACCCTAGGCAAGTAATTTAATTGTTATTTGCTTTAATTTTCTCATCTGCAAAATGGAGATAATCATAGTACCTACTTTCCAGGATCATTGTGAGGATCCAATGAGATAATAATTGTAAACTGTTTAGCCCAGTGCCTGGAACATTGTTGTCCAGGTGCTCAGTTGTATGTGACCAACTCTGTGACCCCATGGACAGCTTGCCAGGATTTTCTATCTTCTACTATCTCTTGAGTTCCAAGTGCAAGTTCATTGTCCTTATGATATTATACAACCATCTCATCCTCTGTTGTTCTATTTTCCATTTGCCTTCAATCTTTTCCAACATCCAGGTCTTTTCCAATGAGTCCTCTCTTCTCATTATGTGGCCAAAGTAATAAAGTTTCAGCTTCAGTATCTGACCTTCCAGTGAATGGTCTGAATTAATTTAAGTATTGATTAATTTGATCTTCTTGCTGCCCAAGGGACTCTCAAAAGTCTTCCCCAGCACCACAATTCAAAAGTGTTGATTCTGTGGCAAGGAGAGCATAATCTGGAAAACAATATGTGCTATACAAATATGATTTGTTATTATTACCTACTAGGTACCACAAACAGTGCTAAGCATTTAGTATACAAAGAAAGGAAAAAAGTAGTCCCTGTCCTCCAGGAGCTCACAATCTAATGGCAGTTGGAAAGAAGCACAGGCAAATAGGACAGTTTTGAAAACTGTAAGCAGAATTTATTTTGTACTTACAAAAACCAAACCAAACCAAAACAAAACAAAACAAAAAACAAATGGAACATAAAAAAGACCTGCAATTTCATGTAGAATTCTCTTTTTCTGATCTACTATGTATAAGAAATGGCAAACCACTGTAAAATATTCTCCAAGAAAACCCCAAATGTGGTCACAAAGAGTCATACCCAACTGAAGTTACTGAACAACAACAAATATACATATATATATATATATGTGTATATATATATATATAAAGACCATTTTATTTGGCATTGTTAAATTCAGAATTTAAAAAAAATGTTAAAAGTGGGAGAAAAACTCAGAGTTATATTTGATTCTTCCTTCTCCTTTGCCCTTTACATGTCCCCTACTATAGTGGAAGGAATACAAAATTTACTTGTGTGGCTTGGCCCAATCACTTTAACCTTACTGAGGTTCATTTTCCTCAAATAAAGAAACTAATGATCTTCTAATCCAGTCTGTCACTAAATTCCGTCAATTATACTTTTACAACTATCTTCCATTGATCTTCTCTCTCTTCTCAATTTCATTACTGTAGTTCAAGCTCTCAGTACTTCATACCTGGATTATCACACCTGCCTTTTAGGGATTTCCCTGCCTCCAGAGTCTCTCTTTTCCAATAAACACCACAGATGACATAATTGTCTAAAGGAACAGATCTGACCTCTCCTTGACTCAAAAATCTTCACTAACTTCCTATTGCCTCTAGATAAAATACAAATTTCTCAGACTGGCTTTTAAGGCCCTTCATGATGTAGCTCCAACCTACTTTTCTAACTTTTATAGTATTCTTCCCTCTCTATACACTATGTTACAGTTAGACTTGATGATTATCTTCCCCTCCCCCCCCCACCCCGGGAATTAACATCCTGTTGCTTGATTGTATTTTTGCATTGTTTTATGCTTTTTTAATTTCTTCCTTTCAAAATCCATATCTTCAAGATTCAGTTCAAGCATGACCTCCTCCATGAAGTTTTCAATAATGTCTCCAGTTGCAAGTGTTTTTTCCTTCTTAGATTTTCCAAGTGCATTTTGTACTCCAGTGGAATCTAAGCTCCTTGAGGGTAGATTATGTTTCATCTTTGCCTTTGTATTTCTAATATCTAGCACTGGCCTTAGACACTGTATGCACTAATAAATATCTGTTAAACTCAAATGAATCTCTACTCCACCTTGATCATATTCTATCCTTTTCATATTAACTTATGCATACACAGCACAGTCTATCTGAAGATAATTATCATATTCTCCCACCAAATCTTTTTTTCCAGGTTAACAACCCCAGTTCCTTCAATGATTCTTCTTTGATGGGCTACCCAGAACCTCTTTAATAGTACACCATCTCAGGTATAAATTAATTTGGTTATAGCTCTGAGATTCCTTTCAAAATCAAAACAAAGCAAAATAAAAATCCATCCAACATTCCTTTCCTCTGGGAAAACTTGCCTGATTTAACCCACCCAGTTTGGATATTATATGACTTAACATCCCTCTATCAGTTACTACTATAGTTTGTATTAGAGTCTGTATTAATTTGTGTTCCATGGATATGCCATTATTTCTCTTTTATGTATAGTTCTCATCTCCCCTAATCATCTGGGAGCTCCCAGAAGGCAGGTCCTGTGTGTGTTTCTTTCTTTCCTCTGGTCCTTCCCCTTTCCCTCTTATCCAGAGCAAAGATCCTATAACAGTGGCTCATTTCAGTGGGAAGAGTCTGACTAACTTTGCATGCTTTTCTCTTCACTGCTACTTGAGGAGAACAGCAATGGGTCTGCTTGGATTACTATGAGAACAAGTGTTTTGGGCCTTAGGGACCCAAAACAGCATTCCTAAATTGTGTCCATATGGATGTTATAGAGAGCAAATTCAGCCAGCATTCCTGTCCCTCCAGAGCTTATGGCTTTCTTTTTTTTATTCCTTCCTTCTCCTGTCACCTGCTGTGCCCACCTGGGTTTTCTAAGCTGGTAAAATAGGATGACACAAAGTTTGGAAGAATAACAAACACGCTGGATGAAAGAATGAAGATTTTAAAAGATCTCTGAAGTGGGACTATTAGTGGTCCAGCTATTCTGGAAAGCAGTTTGGAATTATGTCCCTCCCAAGTCATTACCTTTGATCCATACTCTTTGTGCGTACCCTTTGATCCAGCAATATCAGAATTGGGCCTATACTCCAAAGAAAAAGAAAGAGGACCCATATATACAAAAAAGGGGAAAACACAGGAGGTGATGGGAACAGGAGGAGTTGGGAGATAGAAGGAGAGATGCAGAGTTTCTGGCTGTCTTTCCTCATTTCCCTCTTGTTACATATGAGGGAAGGAACAAGATTATGAGGTCATGGTCATAGGGAAATTCAAGGTCTGAAACCCCAAGGTACCACATAGAAAAATGGCTTTAGCAAGAGCCTAAGAGTGCCGGAGGCTGGGGGCCAATTTCCAACTCTGACCGTTCCTCTAAAAGTGGAAGCTAACCTCCTCTAAATTTTCCCACAGGATATTCCTTACTCCTCTATATCCTCAAGTATTTCCTTCTTTTTTTCTTTGCCAATTCATGTCCTTCTTGTTCCTCCAAAACTTTAAAACTTACATCTTCCAGGGATTTGAGCTGGATTCTAACTCACTGTGGGATGATTGCTTTGAGGGCATTCTGAACTCCGACATCCAAATGGGGGCACTCTGCAGGGCAAGGCCTGGGTCTCCCTGCTGTAGTTCCATACCCACTCCCAACCTTCAGTAACTAGCATAGAGTAAGAAAAGTTTTAGGTGCCTTTCCCCATCCTGGGGAAGCCTCCCTGGGTTAATTCTAGTTAATTCTAATTCTAAACACCTCAAGACCCTATCAAGTCCATCATGGCTTCTGAATAAGGCCATTGCATTATTCATTGCATTGCAGATACTCTTTTCCTGAGCACAGCTCTCGATCTTGGTCTCTGTCTCTCCCTTCCCCTCTTCTTTCCTTCTGTCATCTCATTTCTCTATCTATTCTCTATCTCACCCCTTTGTATCTCTCATCTTTATCTCAGCTGATTTCTATCTTATCTCTTGCCTCTTTTTGTCTCTCCAAACATGTGTGTTGTCTACCCAACACACATGCAAGCCTGAGAGCACACAATACACACACACACAGAAACACAGAGCCAGAGAGAGACAGAGAGAGCGAGCGAGTGCATTGGACTTAGAATCTAGAAGGCCCGGGTTCAAATCCTTCCTTTCCACATTTACCAGCTATGTGACAAAGGGCAAATCATATAACCTTTGTGACCTTCAGTATCTTCACCCATTAAATGGGGATGGGGATGGTAGTACCTTCTCTCAGGGCTACTGTGAAGCTTGAATGAGAAAATATATGCAAAGAGCTTTGCAGCTATTATTATGTCTCTTAGATGTTCATCTATCATCAGTCGAGGTGGGACAATCTCCCTAGAATAGACAGGGCATATTCTAAAAGCACTAAGCTTCTGGGCTCCAGGTGGGCATCAAGTGTCCTGAGGATTAAGTTACAATACCAGCTGTTCTACTCTATGGGAGGACAAACAGGAAAGATTCTCCCCTGAGTCACTGGACTCATTTCCTGGGGTTTCTGGTAGAATTTCTTATCTACCCCTTAAAACTAGGCCATATGTCTACAATCCTGCTTCCCAATGTCCTCTGAGTGAGAGGTTTCCTCCATAGTGGTGCCCTGGTGCGTGGGTCTGGAGAATCCTTGCCCTAAGTTCTGCCAGGAGAAACTAGAGAGAAGTTCTCAGCATGGGGGACTAATTGGGAAGTCTTCCTCCTGCTGCCTGAGAAAAGCTCGACTAATTTGCCAGAATGATCTAGTTAAATGCCAATTAGAGTGCTCCGTCCACTGCTCCACTCCAATATATTAATAACGTAATTAAGCATTTATTGCCAGCACAAATTAAAAATTAACTTAATCGGACAGCCAGGAAAACCTAGGAAGTGACCATTTAAACGGACAATTTGCATCTCATTGGCGTACAGCTATCCAAACAACACTCTCTTTACACACATCCCCCAAGCTTGCCTCACCCAAGTCTGCTAATTTGGCTCAGGGCCTTGGGTCCTTCCAGCTGTCCACAGCTGGGGAAGATCTTCCCCCATGCCCCCTTTGCTTTCTATCTGGCCTTTCTTCCAAGCACTATCCCCCTAATCTCACTAGACTGGGTCTGGAGAAAGGGACCCACCCCCTCCATCCCCTCTCCCCCCACACTGGCAGTAATGCCGTCCCCTAATTGGACATCATGATTTATAGCAGCAACGTGGCAAAGTGGAAACCACATTGGTCTCAGAGTGAGATACGGGTTGAGTTCCAGCTTTTTAACTTACTAGCTGCGTGACTTTGAATAAGCCTGTTCCTCTTGGTTTCATCATCTGTAAAATGAGGGAGTTGGATTAGATGACCTTCAGTTCTAACTTTCTATCATTCCCCCCCAAACCTGCATGCCCCCTGATGCAGCCAGATCTCCCGCTGCTGATTTCAGTGAAAGGAGAAACTATTTGGAGGTGGGCTAGCTACTGGCACAGTCACCCCCCTCCCCTTGGAGAGGATCAATTTGTACTGCATTCCAGACCTGGAGATGGGAAGCAGATGGTGGTTGGGGGGAGCAGGCTGAGGGTTACTAATTACAAGGCACCCTGAGGATGACAGTGGAAACCCTTCTGGGAGGAAGATGGGGAATCCTTCAAGAGGCAAGAGTGCTTTGTGGGGAGGAGGTAGGTTCAGGTGGCTCAGGGTTCTCACATTGTAAGGTCTGACCTTCCTCTATCTTCCACCTGTCCACTCTCCAGAAGGAGAGCTCAACTTGACAAGTCTGAGCTTGGTGGATTTTTCTTAAGGACTTGGCAGGAGTAAGGAAGAAGGCAGGAAGGGAGTAGGTGGGAACTGGAGTTCAGATGGTGGTATGGGTCCATGGAAAGGCTTCTTGACTTGGGAGATGAGGTTCTGACACTAACTTATGCTGACACTAAGCTCCTGTGTGACTTTATGGACCTATCAAAGACTGAAATGGGATAGTTGGCTTCAGAGATCTTTCAGCTCTAGATCTATTTATTAATTTACTTTGTGACTTTGCACAAATAATTTTCCTCTCTGGGCTTGTCAATCTATAAAAGGAATGGTTTGGATTAAATGAGGAATACTTAACCTGAAGTCCTTGGACTTAAAAAACAATGTTTCAATACAGTTGATTTCCTTTGGGTTTATTTTATGCTTTTGAAAATATTTTCCTAAGAAAGGTCCACACACACAAAAGTAACAATCTTACTGATATTTCTTCTAATTCTAATATTCTATGAATCTGATAGAAACTGGGATAAGTGGTTGAAATCCTTCAGTTTTGGGGACAAAGTAGAGGGTTCTGGAGAGGCTGAGACCATTTGGAATTGATCCCCACTGTTCCTAGGGCCCTTAGTTTTAGTTACCAGACACGCTACTAAGTTCTTTCTCCTCTCCTGCCATGCATCTGTCCAGCAGCTTCCTATCAGATAATGCCCCCGTTGGCCAAGCCCAATTATTTTCCCATTAGAATGTAAGCTTCTTGAGAAAGCTTCACTTACTTAATTTTAATCTTTGCCCATCTAGTGCTTACAGTGCCTGGCACATTATAAGACAGGTTAATCAAATGTTTGAGGATTGAAACATATACATTTGCTGCAATTGCCAAGTGCAAACCAAGACCAGTATCACAGACCACTTTGGGGTGATGTCTCCTCCATCCACCCCCCATCTTCAGAAATTGGACCGATGCCCTTGTTCTCAGTATCACCTCTACACTGAGTCTGTGTGATTCCAATTTGTATTCCTTTCTATGACTCCTACTCACTTGCAGTCTGAGAGAATGCTTCGCCAGGGTGCCCAGTTTGGGCTCTGCCCATAGCAAGAGCTAAGCCCAGGGTATTGGGCAGCTCCTGACGTCCTGGCACTCACTGTTTATGAGCTGGACTCTCTCTTGGGCAAGAAGCTGACTGAGAACTCATTTGTGAAGGACCCTGCCAAGACTTCATCCCTTAGCCACTGGGTGGATGAACTTGGGGAAAAAAAAGACTTGGGTCCTAGACCCCTAGAAAGTACAGCCCAAGAGATGTTATCATATGAAAAAAATAAACTCTAGAGTAAGGAGTCTGGGTTCAAACCCCGATTTTTACCACTGACTGTGTGCATGAGCTTGGTTAAATCATCTTAGCAAAGATTTCCTTTCATCTTTCCCAACCTAAGTTTCCTCATTTGTAAAATGAGGGGGTTGGTCTAGATACATGACTGGACTCTTAAAATCCCTTCTAGACTCAAAGCAATGTACCTATGTGAAACCATGTGCTAGGGGACAGACCAAGGGTGGAAGAACAGGGTGAAATAGGAAGGGGTGGGGATGGGAGGAGGCAGGAGGTCAAGATGCATTTGTTTTTGGCCTACTCAGAGACATCTCAAGCAGGAGGGATTCCAATGCCAAGCAGCTGCCAGAGTCCTCAGGAGACAGTCTGCCCTGGGTCAAGGACGTCCCAAACCAAATCACTACTTTTTGGGGAGGTCAATCCTGGAAAGGATGGGAGAAAACGGCACACAATACAACAGAACTTGTTTTAAACTCTTTATTTATAAAAAAGTACATTTTTTTTCCTCAGTACATTTTTACCCATAATTTTTTTATACAAAGGGGGAACAAACACCCCACTCAATAGTCAGAATTGAGAATCTGGCAGGCCCATCCCCTGGCAATGCTTCACTCAACCAAAGAAATAAAGGGGAGATGGGAGGGAAGAAAAGGCAGCTCATTACACTCTTGAGCAAAGAGGGGCCTTCTCCTTGATTTTTTTCTTAAAAAAAAAAAAAAGCGCAACAATAATAACACAAAAACTCCACTTAAAACACATATTGTCAATCTCTCATCCAGCTCTCCTGGGTTTCCCATCTGAGCCACCAAAAGCATCAGTAATTGTGGAATCCAAACTTGGGCTCTTAAGAGTTTCCCCTAGTCCAACTTGCTACTCAGCTCCTTGATGCTGGGGAATGGAGGGATTTAAGGGGGGATGGGAAGGAAGAAGATACCCTTTCCCCAATGGTTCCATGGGTCCAGGAAAGCCAGGACCAGCTGCCCAAGCCTCATTCACATGCACATGCCCTTACTCTGATTGGATGGGATGTCAGGGGAGGCTGGACTGGAGAAATCATCAGGAATTCCCAGGATCAACAAAACAAAGGGGATTCTTACCTCCCATCTTTTCCTCTCCAGACACTGACAATGCTTTTGAGAAAAGGTCAGGACCTGCAGGGTTTCCTTTCTCCTGACCATCCTCCCTCCTATTATTCCCAGGACAAGGTCTCCTCACTGGAAGCATCCAACTGACCCCTTTTCACAACGCTTTGTCATTGGCTAGCCCCTCACCCCTTGTCTTCCCTAGTAACAGCATTATTCCTAGTAGGGACAATTATTGCACATGTGACTCGGGCAGGGTTGTGGGGGGAAGCAGAGGGTAGCAGTGCCTGCTTTGTTGGGACCCCAGTGCCCCTGTGGAACTTAGTCACCTTCTGACTTAAAATGAAAAAGGCATTTCCCCTATAGTGCTTCATTCAAGCAAGATCAAGCCCACTCCTCCTGGGAGTGTGTGTGTGTGTGTGTGTGTGCATATCTGCAAATCTATGACTGAACATGTGTGTGGTATGTCTTAACACAAGCATTAGGTGTCTGCCTGTGTTCATGTGCAGCTGCTTTGGGGTCTGACAAAGGAGAGGGAGCTCAGATGGGATTTGAGGTGAATAGAATGATATCAAAACTTATCATTAAATAAGGGAAAGAAGGGCAGTGGACGGAGTGGGGATGCCACTGCCAGAGGCAGGAAGGAACCAGCTGGGGTGGCTTTTGCACAAGTCACCCCCTGCAAAGCCAGCCTTGACTGAAGTACAGCTCGCCTTGTAGGGATGGGGAAAGCCCCAGCAGCTAGCTAGTAAGCCCAACTCTCACTGTATTTCTCCACCATGTATTCTTCCCAATTGGCCGGGTATCTACAGTGGTATTGGACATCTCTCCTGTGAGGAAGAGATGCTGTTATGGCATAGCCCAACCATGCCACAACAGCAAAACAGAGGTGCTAGAAGGGTGTCTGAGCCCTCTGCTGCTTGTCTAACCCTAACCCTGGTCCTTGGTCATCTGAGAATAAACACAGAAACGCCGGCAATCTTCATGTCTCCCTTTGGGCATGGAGAGAAAAAGAGAAGGCAAGGAGATGGCCGCTCCAGCATCCTTGGTCCTCTTGAAGGGATAGCTGCTGGGTCCAGGGAAGGGGATGCCTTGACACATCCCTTATATGTGCTCTGCTCTTTGTGCTTTGCTTTGGGCGGGGGAAGAGGAAGGAGATAAGGAGAGAAACACTAGGGTTTGGTTGGATACTGCCTATCAGTGGGTAGAAAGGGTTTTGACTTTAAGATTCCAGATGCCAGATTGGGAGAACAGATCAGAGAGCAGAAAAATTAAGGAAAAAGGAATACTTCTAGCAGGTCACCAGCCCTGGCTCCTAGGGAAGTGGGTCAGTGAAGAAGATGGAAGTGAAGTGGGCCAAAGGTGGCCAGGTGTGATAAAGAAGGAATGCCCTGCATTTTGGGGGAGGAGAGGAAAGAGAGTACTAATACTGCCGGGGGAGACAGTGGATGATGGGACTCCCTGGATGCAGCCCCAGAGCAGCTGTTCCTGGCCCTGCCATGGTTGAAGAGGTCTCAGGATTGCCCTGACGCATCTTCCCCAATACCAGGCTCGTGAGAAGGAAAGCCCCGCCATGGGGTCAGCATGGTTCTGCTACATGGCTACTGGGCAGCCCACTGGGAAGGTTAGGGTAGGGTCTAGTGGTCAAGGGGTTTGGACTAGGACACTGCTCAAGTACCTGAAGGCAGGTTGAGGGGCTCAGAAGTTGGCTGGGAGACCCCCACCCCACATTCAGAGATAATAGGGGATAGTGGGATGAGAGCAGGATCAGGGCAAAGAGGATAAAAGGAGTCTCTAAAATAGCAGCACCTGGGTGAGAAGATGGTTTTCTGGGTAGTACCATAGGACCCTAAGATTTAGAGTAAGAATAATTCATCTAATTAAAATACCCCATTTTACAGATGAGGAAAAGGCCCAGTTACAAGCTGCCTGCGTATCTATAGTGACATTTGGTATAGGGGAAGTAAGCAAATGGTAAGGGGCAAACTCTCCAGGATGCCCTGAACCTCCAACTACTGCCTGTCATTTCACAGAACTACTCGCTCTCTCTCGTTATAGTCCTTAAATAGATCCCCCAGTCAAAGTGGGAATTGTTGATCAGACAGCATTTCCAATCCTCACTCCCTGACAACTGTGTCTGGTGCCCTTTGTGGGAATGAACTGACAATAGTCAAAAGCAAGGGGGGAAGAGTTAGTGAGTTTTCTATCCCCATGATGATCACTTCAGATTTAGGGGCAGGGCACTAGGCTTAGGGGGAGGGGAAGGCTGTTGAGAAGGGGAACTTCTTTCCCTTCCTTCTGAGGGCTGAGGGGATTGAGGCACTTTGAACTTGGAGAGGAGACAGGAAGGAAGGAATTCCCTGTCTGTGGGCCCTTTCTCTCTTTCCATTTACAGGTAGGGAAACATTCCTGTGAAACAGCTTCTTGAGGGGAGCCCAGGAAGTCAAGGACCTAGAGGGGCCCTGAATTAATCTGAATGCCTTCTCTTTGGCCCTCCTTGGATGGAAGGAGATGACAAAGTCTAAGTAGGGCAGGAAGGAGGATAATGGAGGTGATGAACAGGAGAGGAACTCTCCAGGACTTGACTCAGGAATCCCCATTTGTCTCCTTGTCCTTTTATTAAAGTCTGTATCTTCAGTTTTATATATTGCCCTAGATGAGTTTTTACCAACTCTTTTTTCCCCTGTAAACACACCCACCCACACACACACCCACACCCACAGCATTTCTTCACCTTTTACCTAAGTACTTTCTTCCTCATATTGAAAGTCCCTGGGGCTTTGCTTTCTCCTCTGAAGATTTGGGGAGCTGAAGTTGGGTTTGGCTGTGTATTAAGGGACAGCAAGAAAGAAAACCAAGAAACATCAGCACCTTAAAGTCAGCAGGTTGGGCTGGGACCAAGTTAAAAAGGTCTTGAAATCTGAGTGTAGATTACTCTAGACAGGTGATCCCAGATTAAGGTTTTATGTGATTGGATCATGTTCTGAGCTTTTTTTCTTGAGGCTCCTTTCCCCAACTCTCTCAGTTGGGGATGATCCCCAGTTTTTGGAGGATGGATGCCCTATATTGTGGTAGGGACAAAAAAGTAGCCATACCCTGGACAGTGTCCACCTGGAGTGAAGCCCATGACTGAAGGTAATAGATATGGTGCTCCTGTAAAGGGACCAGGAGAAAACACAAGAGTAAGCATTTTATGTGGGGTATGTGTGTGTGTGTGTGTGTGTGTGTGTAGGAGTCTAAGAGAATAATCAAATCATGGTCAGCCTAATCCTTTGTTAGGCAACGAGGAAAAAAAATGCAAAACATACCCTGACCAGTGGAGCCATTACATTATCCAGCCTAGAAGTCAAGAACCCCAATTTCTCTTATTTAAAAAGTATCCTTGGAGGAAGCAGTTCAATCTCATCATCTTGCTCCCTCTAATCCTTCATCCCTTTCATCTGGGATGAGTCCAGTCTGTCTATAATCATGTTCACTCTACCTAAATCATGGTAGGTTGAAAGAAGTGGTCCAAGGTTCATTCAGTTTAGGAAAAGGGATTAGCACTGGGGAGGGAAAAATGCATTAGGTTTCTTCCAAGGGTGCCCTCCCCCTCCATAAAGGAAAAAAAAAAAAAAATGAAGACAACATATAAACAAATTCCAGTGTTTGGGGATAGGGGATGAGGGGGGAGGGGAGATGGCTGGGTACCATTGCCCCCTCATATCCCAGGGTCAAGAAACACAACAAGACATGAACAGGCTCCATATACACGGGGCAGATAGTAGTCAAAGGAAAGTACAGGAACACCAAAGCCACAGTCGAACACAACACCACAGGAAGTGGGGGTAAGGGGTAAAGGAGGGGGCAGGGAGCGGAAGGCAGTCATCCAGGAAAGACATAAAAAATAAAGCAGCCCCCTGCCCCAGCTTGATCCTTCCCCCCAGATACCTTTAGACGTAGTGGGGGCTTCGGGGTGGGGCACGCGAGTCTCTGTGGAGCTCCTTGGGGACCGGGGCTGGGGTCGTGCGGGGGAGGGGGGAGGGAGCGGGCACAGAGGCGGGGCTACACATACCACTCCTTCTTGGAAATGAAAGACCCGTCATTCTGAGAAACCATGTTCTCAGCCAAGTCCAGCTGCTCGGGGTCATACTGGTAGCCAAGAGTCCGGTCCCCATAACCGTCAGAGCGGGCCTCAGCCTCGTCCACAGTGAAGTAGGGCCGCTTGACGTCCTCATCAAACTTGGGGTGCGGGGGCCCGACCTTCCTCTCCCCCCCACCCACTTCCTCCTCTTCTTCCTCATAGCTGCTCCCCCCCCAGCGGCCCAGCCTTCTTCTCATCATCTGAGTCGTCGGGGTACTGGAGGTTCTGGGCCATGGGCGGGTGGTGCTGTGGAATGCCCGCTTTGCTATAGCCATTTCCGTAGACATGCTTCTTGGTACTGTAGTCGCCCTTGAAGGTGTGTCGGCGCCGACGAAAGTAGAGCACAAGCACCAGAGCCACAAACAGCACCAGGATGATGCCCCCCACCACGCCCCCAATGATGGGCGTGGGGACGCCGGACCCAGATCGCTTGTCGTGTTCGGTTGGAGACGGGGTGTAGGGGAACTCTGGGTAAGGAAAAGAGACGGAAGGGGGACAGTGTCAGTCTCTCTCTGCCTCTTGGGGCTGCTGGGGGAGGGACTGGGGCGGGAGGTGGGAGCAAGGGGAGGGAAAAACCAGGAAGGGGGTGGGAACTGAGGTGGGGGCAGGAGCTTCCCCCAGAGTGTGGCTTCCCGGAGCTGAGCCTCGTGACCCTGTGCTTCCCCCATCCCTGACACCTGTCGGCTTCCCATCTTCCACCCTCTCTCTCTCTCAAGCCCCACTGGGCAATTTATAACAAAGTGAAAGAGTGAGAGACGACAGAAAATAGTGCCGACAACTCGGAGCAACCCAAGTTCTTAGGAAACAACGCCAGCTCAACTCCCTCGCCCCAGCTTCACCTACAAACCCCAATTCCTCTTTTCTCAGAACCTGAAGTGTTGTAGGAATGATGCTTCCGCCAGGAGTATGTTTTTATATAACTTTGTTGTGAGAACAGACCACGTGCCAGCCTAGCTAGCCCAAGGACCGGTCCAGGGGAGCTGTGGTGGGTGCCAGACTGCTCTCTGGCTGAAGGGGTGTTAGACAGCACACTGATGTGGTACCCATGCCAGGGACCCTGGGAGAAGGTAGGGCGGGAGTGAGGGCAATTGATGCTGGCTTGAAACCCAGGCTGGACATCTCTGGCTCTCCCAGTGGAGTCTTGCCCAGAGCAGAGGGTGCTGGGCATACAGGCAGTTCTAACCCAGATGGGGGGAGGATCTGGAACAGGCACAGGCGAGGCAAGAAAGGAGTTTGCATTAGGAGGTACACAGAAAGGAGTGCATCCGACCAAAAGCATTCATGGGGAGCATACCAGTCAAGGTGTCAGCTGCCTGAATAGAAAAAGCTGCACCCTAGATCAGATCTCCTTGAAAGAAAGGGAATTCTATTACAGAGAGGAAGTCTTTGAAAACACCAGTAAAGTGTTGGGCACATTGAGGTTTCACAGAAAGCACGGCAGCCTAGATTTGAACCAATATGGCATAGTAGAACACATATACTTACATGGAAACATATTTGCACATGTACTCACAACGAACAACAATCTCAGAGTGGGGAAATAGTGTTGAATTAACCATATTAGAGTATTTTGAGTTAAAAAGCACCTGGAGATCACCTTGCTCACTTATGTTTTCAGGGAACAAGCTGAAGTGAAGAGAGATGCTGTGTAACTATGGGCAAATCTAGTCTTCTTTCTAGGTTATAGTTTTTTATCAATTGCAAATTGAGGGGGTTAGATTAGCCAAACACTGGAGTCCATAGAAAAAAAAAATATATATATATATATAAAATAAAAAAAAACATATACTCATTCAACTTAGAGGTAGAAGGGACCTTGTAAGTCATTTAATCAAATGTCTTCCTTTTATAGATGAGAAGCCTGAGTCATTTAAAGGTTAAATGACTTATACAGGACCAGACAGCTCATTAAAAGCAGAATGAGGCTGCAACAGACACCCTTTGGCTCCAAATGCAGTATTCTTTCCACTATCATTGCCTGCCTGCATAGCACAGGGCACTTCTAAGGCAGCTTACAGAGTGGAGAATTGGAGTTTCTGATCCGCAAACTACCATCACTGGGAGTTCATCTACCTGTTCCCATGTTGGTCACAGGGGAGTGGAAGACTTATGAGAAAACACCTGAGACAGAGAGATACCACAATGGGTGCTCATTGCAAAAATGCACTGGTCCACAGGACAAAAAACCCCACACCAAATCCAAATTGGTATGTATGCTGGTTACACATGAACCTCCTTGGTCCCAAGACACTCCTTCCTATTCTTAGGCTAAACATAGCATAAAAAGAGATCCTAAGAAGGAAAATGAGCAGGACATAGGCGGAATGCATCCACTGAGACAGATGTCTGCTATGTGGAAAATGGAGGTCCAGGCGCTGGTTATTTACAATCAATTTCCAAACAGACCATTTTCCCAAGTCCACTCTGCAATCCTCCTTCCCTCTCCACCCCTAACCCTACTCTGGCTAGCTTGGTCCTCTCCTGTTGAGATCGAGGGAGGGTTACACTCTAACAGATGGAAACAGCTGGTGCCTTTCTTTGATTGGCTGGGGTTGAGGATGGGGGCAGGAAAGCTTGCAGAATCCCAGAGGGGGAATTTCTATACTGAAGATCTGAACAAAAAGACGGGAAGGGAGGAGGGGACTGGAGAGAGGGAGGGATAAAAGGAAGGACAGAGCAGGATGAAGGGAGGAGGAGAGTGGGAAGGAGGGAAAGAAATGGAAAGGGAAAGAAGAAGAAGAAGAAAGAGAGAGAGGGAAAGAGGAAAGGAGGAGGGAGGGAACATGAAAAGGGGAAGAGATGAGGAAGAAAAAAAAAAAACAGATGAGGTAATAAGTAGTGATGGAGTCAGCAGCTCATGCCCAAGTACAGAAGGAGGCATAGCTGTATTAGATTGGGTGAAAGTTGATGACAAGAGTTCTTTCCTTCCTTAATTCCTCTCCCCCAAGCCCTTACTGGATCACACTTTGGTATGATTCTATTGTGGACAGAAGAGTGACTGGAATATGCTAGCATTTAAAGCTAGATAGGACTCTCTAACATCCTTACCAACCCCCATTTTACACTTGAGTTCCCAACATATGAAGGCAATAAATAGACGAGTCAGAATTTGAACTGAGATCCTGATTTCCCCTCCTCAACCCCCTCACTGCATCTCAACAGGTCCTGCAGAGAGATAACAAGGCTCAAGGAAAAAGGGAGGGGGACAAAGGACGCTGGGAAGAGAAGGCATTCCACAAGAGGGGCAGTGTCAAAGGCTGCAGTCTAAGAAGGGGACACAGCAAGTGGACTGGTGGTCATTCCTAACACCACCACTGGGTGGCTCCTGAGACCAGTGCTGGCCTAAGTAGCCCTGGTGTAGAATAAAGAGAAAGCCCAGGTCATGGGGGGCTGTCTGCAAATCTTCAGTTTTAGAGGTGGAGCAGGAGAACAGGATGATCTATATTTAGATTTCAAGCCACCAGGACTTCCCTCACCTTTCATTTTATTACACACAGCAGAGCAGGTGCCTTTGCCTCCTAAAGTTGGGGCCAGAGGAATTAGAGCTCACCTTTCCCCTTTCCAGAATTTCAAAATAGGTATTCACTCATTTCCCCTATGTCCTGTTCTTACTGACTAATTGACCATTCCCACTCACGGTACCTGCTATTCTCAGGGAAAACTGCCAACAGTTGAGATGTAGTTGTCTCTTTGCTCAAAACTTGACAACCAACTCCCCCCCTTGTCCTGTGTCTCGTGGCTCCTCTCCTAGTTTCCCCTAGCCTTCTTCACCCAGCTTAGTTCCCCATCCCATTTATAGCCCTACCTGTTTATCAGGCTGTTCATCGATCACCACCTGGAAAGGGGAGGACTTTTTATGTGGGGCCATGGAATGGCAGTAATCCTAGCTCCTCCCAGATTTATCTCCCTTTCTGCCAAGATCGCTACCATTTTTCCTCTGTACACCTGAACTTCCTCCTTATTCATTCATTCAGTAAACATTTACTGAGTGCTTATTGTGCTGTGTGAAGGGCATAGCTCTAGAAACTATGAGTGAAATTGAGAAATAAAAGCCAATCCCTGATCTTAGGGAACTTAGGGCATTTACAGTCTAGTGCTGAAATTTATATGCTGTTATGTTGTTAGATGGATCCTGTATCCAAACTTGTGGTTTTTTGACTCCATATTTAGAGCTCTTTCTCTACCATGATGAGTATGGAGTAGGACTTTTTTTACCTTACTAGGTAGAGAAATATAGACAAATCATTTCCCGTCTTGAACCTCAGTTTCCCCATTTGTAAAGTGAAAGGGTTGATCTGGATGAGCTGAGTCCTGATTTAGTCTATGACTGTGCCACAGATCCAATAAATGCTGCAGGCAATGAGCTCAGAGGCAGGAAAGGTTTCTGTGGGTAGGGGTACCGGGGACAGTCTTCAGGAAGGAGGTGGAGAACTTGTGGAGTCAAAAGTTGCACACTGCAGTGGGAAACTATAGTTCTGAGACAAAGATGTCTAGGAAGTTTTGTCCTGCCTTTTTCTCCTTTCTGTTTCTATTACTGGTTCCTTTCTCTCCTCCTATTCACTAATTGGCTTAGTCCTTGGTCTTCTGTTCTTGGACTTTCTCCTTTCCTTTAGCAAACCGTTCTTGTCCTGAAGTTTCAGCTAACATGTTTATTCCCCAGTTGCACATCCCTTCATCACTGCCTATATCCTACAGAGACTGATACTGCCTCACTTACTCTCAGACTCTGAGCTCATGGTCTTCCCTCAGAAATCAGCTTTTGCTTTAACTTCCCCCTTTCCAGCAGTACCATCTATCCTGTCTAAGGCTCAAAATTCTATCCATTCTAGAGTATGGACAGGAGAGTGGAAAGTACATTGTATTTCACATGCAAGAACCTGGGTTTGATATCTGCTTTGGGGGCAGCTAAGTGGACGGAGCACTGGCCTCAGAGTCAAATTCAAATCCGATCTTAGATACTTAACCAGCTAAGAGACTCCAGGCAAAAACAAATAAAAACTCCCTATTTTGGTTACTGCCACAGCAAAGTCCCCTCACCTCTCTTATGTTTCAGTTTTCACATTAGTAAGGTAAGAGTAAGGAGAGATGGAAGATCTCAGTTCTAGATCACATGACTTCTCCAGCTCCCATATGCCACCTGTCACCAAATCCTGTTGATTTTTTCTTTGTAATGATTCTCCTATCAAGCATTAATAACATTTATATCTTATTTACAGGTCTCTCTTTACTTGTCTCCTCCCTACTACCAGCCCGAATCCCAAGATATGCTGGACTTTCAGTTTTAATACTAGTTGTACAACCAAATCGCTTAAATAAACTCTCAGGGTTTCAGTTTTTTTATGTAAAATGGAGATAAGAATACAAGTTTAATCTATATCAAAGTTGTGTGGAGAAGCTTTCTTTCACTTTATAAACCTCAAATAGCTTCATCAATGTGACTGCTGCCAGAACCACCTAACTCATATGCCATTTTGGTTTATCATTTCCTTCCTTCAAAACCTTCAGCGATATGAAAGTGTTCATAAAATAAAATCATCCTGGCATTCAAAGACCTTCATAATTCAATTAAAAATTTATTAAGTTTTTACTAAGTGGAAGATACTGGCACCACCTTAATTACCCTAATTACCAGCTTCTACATCCCCAAATCCCAAGTATGAGCCCCCTTTCACAGCCAAGATCCCCACCATCCCTTATACAGGCCAGTTCTTTAACTCCTTTGTTCCCCATCAGGAATGCCCTCTCCCCTCTTCTTTACCTTTTGAAAGGTACCCTTCAGGTTACTTTGGAGCCCACCTCCTTTATGTATAATTTTTCTAATCATCCCAGCCCACAATAACTTCCTTTTTCTCTGAACTCCATGAGAAGGTGATGTCTTTGAGGACAGGGGCCATCCTTCTGCCTTTCTTACTCTTCCTAGTACCAAGTGTATAGTAGGTGCTTAATAAATGTTTGTTAATGATGGTGAAAATCATTAATACTCAATTTTGGTGCTTTACGATTCCCTATAGAGTTACTGAGTTTCTGCATGTTTTCCTTAAGTGTACTGTAACTGTATTACTCCTAAATATCTGGTTCATATGGGAAATGGCCAATAATAAAGTCTCGGTCTCTTCATGGAAGCTCAGTGTCATTAAGAAAATATGCTACCAGGAAGTCCAATTACCTTTTGAGATAAGGTCCTCCCTTTTCTAGATCTAGGCAAATAAAGTGACCAGTCTAAGGTCACAGAGGCTTACACAGGAAGAATAAGATGGACAGTGCTATATTATAAAGTGCTTCAGCCTTCTCCAGATCCCTCCCTAGGGGTCTTATAGGATAAGGAAGATGGGGATGAAGCAGCCAGCCTGGAGGCAGGGGGATGGCTCCAATGACTTTTCCATGAAAGATTCTGACACTAGGGTTCAGAAAGAGAGGGGAGGGATCTGGCTGTGTGAGAAGTAAGGCTTCCTCCATTCCCTCCCAAACAGAGAAGGCTGTATACTCAGGAATGAGGCATCCGCCTTTGCTGCTGCAGGCCTGACCCGACCCCCCACCCCCTCTAGGCCTGCCAGCTGTCACATTCATCCAGGAGTTCCTGTCTCTATGCCAGGGTTGGGGGAGGAGGAGCAGCAGCTGGGAGCAGCTACAGCGGGAACTGAGCTGAGGAAGTCTTCCTGCTGGCTGGCCAGAGCCCAGGTTATTGCCTCTCTTTACTGGGCCCTACAAAGGAGAATCGAAGCCTGATGGACAGCTGGATTTTTGGGGGGTGGGAAGCGGGCACTGGTGTGAGTGGGAACAGTGCTAGGGCTATACCCCAGCGTAGATGACCTAAGCTGAGTTTCTGGGGTAAGTCCAGCCTCAAAGGAAGCACTTGGGCCTATCTCTTGTGTCCAGTGATGAAAATATACCAGAAAGTTGCAGGGCAGGGCAGCTCGGGGAACTCCATTTCCCAGTATGCAATACAGTTTGGCCAGAAGGGATTCCCACCATCCAGCTGTTGCAGCTGTGGTGCTTGTGTCAGGCCATCAAGAGGAAGGTGGGAGGGAACACAGGCCAGGCAAACCAGTGGTGAGAATTAATCCTCCCTCTGAGTATCCACATACACTTTCATAAATATATATACACTCTCCCACAGGACCTGCACATATTTACAGACTCACATTTGTTCACATCCAAATTTACATTTGCTAGCACACATGGATACACAGACAAGTAATGATCACATACTTCTCATCAAGCAGAAGAGAACCCTTGAGACCCAGTCATGAAGTTTTTTTTATGAAGAGCACAAAACCTCATACACCTTATTCTCTTAGCCCCCAGCTGAAATCTTCCAAATGGAAAAATATCTGTTTAAAAAAAAATCTTCTAAATGGAGAAAGAAACTCAATGTGTGGAGGAAGTGGAGAGAAATTATTCCTTGGTGACAAGACTGGGATCATGGAGCCTCTCTGGATATCAGGGGGTCTTTTTGTCTTGTTCATAAAATGTGTATGAAAGAGTAGGGGAAAGAGCTGGAGAGAAGACATAAAGAAATTCGCCCTTCTTTATGTTAAACACTCTGTTCACTAAGTCCTTATATCTTTCAGTGGGTTTTCTTTAGGCTGATCAAATCTAAAAGATCCCAAAGAATTGCAATCCTCATTCATATCCCCAGTGTGGGGGAGGAGAATACACAACTGGGGAAGTGGACACAACATTTGTGAATCCTTGGGACAATTTGGGCATGAAAGGCTTGGAAAAACTGTTATTTACAAGGATCTCGGCTGAGATTTCCCCTAAAGTCCACTGGAAAAATTTAGTTCTTGGTGCCCGACGACCAGAGAGCACTAGCTAATTCATCTGGTGTTAGAAGTACCACCAGACTTGAGCTCTTTAATGGTTAAAATGAGGGAGTTATTGTGTCTGACTGAACCGGAGTCTTGGCTCTAACTGGGGAGACTAGCCCATCCTGCATAAATCTAATTCTCCCTGTCTGTTCATAGAAGCTGCTATGAGCTTCTTCTCTTGTCTCTTCTCCTCTGCAACTTCAGATCATTCAGCACAACATTGACAAGGAGAACACCACGTGTATGTGTCCCTGCATGTGGTCTTAGCCACAGGATATATACCCAGGGCGGAGAATCTGGACCCATCAGGAGGAAGCATGGTGTCCCATGCTCACCCATCTGTGCCAGTGCACATGTTGTGCTTCTTTGCTTTTTCATACATGTTCCCCTCTGCCTGATGCAGTCTCTCCTCCCCTTCTACTATCCTAGCCCCAGCTCTCTATCCAGACATATACCACCCACCGCCCCAGGACAGGCTGGAAAAGCTATTACACCGAGATGGATGGCCAGAATAAAATATTAAATTCCCACTTATCCACTTCCTTCTGGCCAGCTCCCCAGCCCACCAGGGTGACGAGGAGCCCCTGGTCCTGAAGGATGCGTGTCCAGGGCCTCTCCCTGGGAGGCTGGCTTCTCTTCACCTAGGATGGCCCAGCATGGCAGGTGCAGTCCTGTTTGTGGCAGACGGCTCTGGGAAGAGGCTTTTGTGGTCTGCTGACAATCTGAAATTGCTTTTGAGCCCAGGAACAAATGTCCCTGTAATGGCTTAGCCCGACCGGCTGAGTCTTCTTGAGCGGGGGTCTAATCAGCCCTCAGGGAAAGCTGGGTAAACAGATCCTGGGCTCATGAATGATTCAGTGAGCTCCAGCCTCTCCTCAGCTTGGCCTAACTAGGCAGCCAACTATCCTGTCACCCTTCACTAAGTCCCCCGACAGCACCCTTGGGAGCTGGGCGGAGGAAGAGATCAGCCTTATTTACCCCTCCATTCCCCATTATTGTCTGGGAACTTGTGTTGTCCCCTGGCCAAGTCTTCCCCTGAAAGCAGCTGTCTGGCATAAGTGACCCAATTATGGGCACACCCCTCTTCATCAGCATCACCAACCGAACTGCCATCACCAGAATCAAGACCATCATCTCCTCCATCACCAACTACCACCAACATTACTTCTATCAACTCAGTGAGGAGTTTCTCCTCTTTTTTCCCCATCCATGTGCCATAAACCACCATTTCCCAACCCCAGCCTTGCAAAGCACCACCAAGTCCCCCTGTAACCCACATCCCCATGACAACCAATACAATTTCCAACTTGATTCCATGAGTTGACATCGGGTTAGATGGTGTTCTACTTAGATTTCTACCTTCTGATTCTCCTTGTTCCTTTTTTTCTCATCTGTTCAGCTCCAAAGCCTTTATCCTATTGAGAACTCTTTCCCTATTTCCTTGGGTCTAGGGTTAAATTGTGGTAACACAGCACATCAATCAATACAGCAACCACGATCCCTTACAACCTTGAGAGAAGCCAGAAATCCAACACTCCCCTAAGCTTCCGAGGATGGACATTCAAAGTTACCTCTGGAAGACTTGTGGGTCCTGATGTTGGTAATTATCCCACGGTGGAGAGGGAAAAGGGAGTGATAGTGATAAGAAGTGGACCTTAACTCAAGTCACTCCAACCATGCTCAGTGATCTCCTTGCAGGCAGTTTCTCCAGAGGTACCAACAGAAGATTAACCAGGAAGGAACAATTTCTCCTTTCTCTGAATGGGAACCTCTGATTCTTGTTGGATGGATCCTTGTTGATTTCATCAAAAACCCCTTTCCCAGATGTTTCTTGGATGACTCTTTTCCAGGGATGAGACCTGCCAGACCTACTCACACATAGCACTTGACCTCTTGCCTGGAAAGGAAGGGAAGTACTTTTACCCTGTCCATTCTGTTCTCTATGTAGCTGGAAGCTGTAGCTGCTCAGGTCCTAGACTTCTCTCCCATTTCTCTAGGGTGCACATGGTGAAGGAGCCTAACGGAGACATGAGGTCAGGATTTTCCTGGTGCAGGAAGATAAAAAGGTGATCATGGGGATGAAGAAGAGAGAGGTGGGTAATTGAAGAAGGCTCCCATGACAGGGCAGGTCTCTGATCACACTGAGGATGGTTACAGGGGATTGTTTTGAGGGTTGATGTTTCTGCTTTTGGTGCCTGGGATACAAATCTGCCCATGAGGGAGCTCCCCACCAAAATCTGACCACATATTGTCACTGCTCAGAGGTCCTTGAGGTATCATCACCAGAGCCCATCTTTGCCCCATGACCTTGTAGTAAATAATTTTATCTTCCCAAACTCCCAGGACAATCCTGCTTTGGGATGCTTTTCCACATCACTTGTTTTCACCCAAACCATGGCTAAAGACCTATGAATACTTACTGAATTTTACATTCCCTGCACCCACTACTTTGCTAAATGACGTTTGAAACTTAAACTGAGCTGCTCCCTTCTCCTGTGCTTTCCTAACTACCAAAACTAACCAGGTACAGCCATTCTTATCTATTACCAACTTCACACCCTCTCATAGCATGACTCTTTTATTCTACCAACTCAGACAAAACTTCCTTTTCCTGATTAGCAGCTGTGGGCCTTCACTTCCTCTCTAGAACACAAATCTTTTGATGTCCCTTCTCTAATTATTACCTATAATTCTGGGCAAGTCATTTAAGCTGGACCTGAATTTTCTCATCTGTAAAAACCAGATTATAGGCTAGATGATCTCCAAGACCCCTTTAGAGCAAAGCTGTAACCCTAGCTCTTGCTTTCTTTCCACTGACCATGCATAGCCTAACCATCTGATCGACACAACCCAAACCAGATCCTACCACGCACCTGGTGGCAGCTGCCACAATTGTAGGCAGGCTGCCAAGGAGGAAATAAGGACCCTTTATGGCTCTGGCTGTGCAAGCCACGACTGGTAAAGGGGACTATTGGCGTCACACCTGGGCTTTCTCTCAGCAGGACCTACAGGGAAATTCCAAACATCACTCACCCCCCAAGAACAAATGATTCTCCTCCTCCCCCGTTCCTCCGGTTCCAGCCTCCTACACTCTACCTGGCACTTCCTGTCTCGTTACTGACCTGATCCAACACAAAAGAAAGAGCAGAATGGGGTCCAAGGAGAGAGCACATAAGCAAAAAGTAGACGATAACTCCACCGGTTGCCCCCGTTGAAAGACAAGATCCAAGCGTGGCTCAGGCCAATCATAGGGTTCAAGCCATGCTATCTTAGAAAGGGGACCAGAAGAGGAAAAAGATGGGGCTGGGGCTGGCGGGTGGGAAGCACTCATAAGTTCCTACCTGTGATATTGACCTCTACCATGCCCGAGCGTGTGCCAATGGGATTGGTAGCTTCACATATGTAGGTCCCAGCCAGGCTATAGGTCACAGGCCCCTTGAAGACCAGGGTCTTGTTTTGGGTGTCCATGCTGGAGGGGAGAGTGCCGTTCAACCTGCGAGGAAAGGGACGGAGTAATCATTCCTCCATCATGAGAAACGCCCAGACCGATCATGTCATCTCTCTCTCAACCCTGATTTGTGCTCAGCTGAGCAGAGGATTGCCTAGAATAGGCTCAATAAGTGTTTGTAGAACTGAATTGTTGTATCATTGCACTATGTGCCTGCAACCAGCTATGCCCTTGTTAATGACCCCCCCCCTTTTAATGTTGATTTGCCCTACAGCTCTCCCATCAGACGGTGCTTTCCAAGGACAAGGATGATGCTTCTCCCAGCAAGGATGGGGATGCTGCCTGTTTCTTTGGCCACAGAGCTGACTTTGGGAAGCGTGGCATGCTCATCCAAGGTGAAGTGGTACTAACTATTATGTATCCTTTTCCTTGTGATGGGCTTCTGTGCCCTTTTAGATTCCTCTTCCGTCATCCCTGACAGGGATGCTACTTTTAACTATACCCTCCTAGCTTCTCTCCTCCACCAGCCTGCCCCTATTTCTCAACCTTGATCTCCCAGTGATTTTCTGCAACTGAATATGAAGTTGGGATGAAGCAGGAAAGGGAAGAATATGGAGAACCTGAACCCAGATATTTAACTTCCCATGTTCCTGAATTCATCTGTCTCCCTACACTGTGTGTCCTGAAGAATGGAAATGAGGTGGGGGAGTAATTAACTGAGGAAAGCTGAGGAGAACCCAGCAGGTCTGGCTCATCCATCCTGTCCCCCACCCCTTCCTCCTGTCAGCCTTTGAAAAGTAGAGAGTAAGTCCCGGAAAATGCACGATTCTGAACACTTTGAGGCCAGCTTTCCTGGGGATGACTTGTTAAAAAAAATTACTGGGGGTTGGGGCAGTCTGAGTCAAGTTGAATCACTGAACAAAAATGAAAACTTATTTAGTATCAAGCAGCAGGGAGATGTGAAGCCTATTACTGCATGACTGACTTAATTAGAAGACAAAAGAAAAGAGTGAGGTCTCTGTCAGAGTGGTCTTCCTTCTCTGACCTAGACTAAGATGATGCTTCTGACTTTTCTTTGGGATATGGTAGGGAATAGTGGCAAAGAGCCAACACATGTTGCATGACCATGGGCAAAGAACATCCTCTCAAAGTCTTTCTGGAAAGGGGAAATCAATCAACACCACTTAGAGTACCCTGTTCAGAAAGTCACGCATTTTCAGACTGAATGCTGTGAAATCAGATAATATGGGCAAAGCGCTTCATAAACCTTAAGGTATTCTATACTTGTCAGCTATCATCAGAATTAATTATTCCTATCTCCTTACATTCAGTGGAGTTTAGACAGAAACATTATTATTATCACCATCACTGCTGTCTCCTTCCCTCATCTTTTCTTATGGAATTCAGGTAAAAATGGTTCGAGGACAGATCACCACTTTGCAATTATTCTCTTCTGCTTAATGCTCTGTAGACAACTGTACCTGTGGCTAAAATGACTCCTTTTATAATTGAATTAGTATATTGGGATGAAGATTCATCCTCTATAGACTCACAGAAAACATCTCTGAGACACCCTTAATATCAGAGAAGGCTGACATGTACTTCCTCATCCTAATCCAACCTGGTTGTAATTTTTTCTACTTGGTCTCTTTTTTTTTTTGCCGAGGCAATTGGGGTTAAGTGACTTGCCGAGGGTCACACAGCTAGGAAGTGTTAAGTGTCTGAGGTCAGAATTTGAATTCAGGTCCGCCTAACTTCAGGGCTGGTGCTCTATCCACTGCGCCACCTAGCTGCCCCTTGGTCTCTGTTTTTGAAGAGTTTGGTTCTTTGTGGCTTGGAGATTAACCTTTGTTAATAGCATTGTTTTTACAAGCATAATCCAAAGAACTTCCTCTTTTGGCATGAGAGGTTCATGGGTATGGTATATTGTATGTTTTTCAGATCTTTTCAATGTATGACTTGGTTTTGCTTTTTGTCCCCCGTCTCAGGTTTCTTTAAATTAGTGCTGAGTCCAGCATACCCTTGACTACCTGTATGATTTGCCACGGGCAGATAGGTGAATACTGACATAACTGCTGATGTAGGAATTATAAGTATTTGTGGACAGGGTGGAAGGTTAGATGTATTTTTTCCCCATAGATTGGAAAGAAAACATCCCCACACGTATGAGCTGCATCAGACAAATCCCATTAAGTTTCCTGGGTAGAAGGAGTTTCAGATGTGAAGTCCACATCAAATTGGAGGTTAAACAGGGGAGGGATTCTATCATAAGAAGGGAGTAGGAATGGAGTTTCCATTACTTGGAGACTCTTATAGTTAAGGTTAGGAAATGTACTTTTGCTACTTTATAATACAATTAAATTCTGTGTACTCTTTTGCATATGCTAACCTCATAATTAATAAACCCTTGCTCAACCTGACTGGGAGGTTAAATTTGGAGCTAATAGCCTTACTGCTGGCCTAGGTCTGGGACAATGAAGCTGAGGAAAGAGACTAGGAAATACTTACAGTTTCCATTGGTAGTGTGTGACTGGAGGGTTGGCATCGCATTGGCAAGTGAGTTTTACATCCATTCGTTTTAGGTACCAGTTTCCATCAAAGCCTTCAATGGTCACTTCTGGTTCATCTGTGGGTTGGTGGGGTTGATGGAGAATGAGATGAGAGAGGGCATGAAGGATGTGTTGGGAAGAAGGCAAAGTGAGAAGAAGCAAAATTGAAGGGAACAATAATGTAGTACAGAAGAAGGAAAGGGGATAAGAAATATAGTGGGGAGAGAGAAAGGTAGAGACAGCATGAGCATAAGTATAAATAGAGAAATAATATATTGGTGGGGAGGAAGAGAGATATGAGAAAACACAAATAGAGAGAGGAAGGGAAAAGTGAAAGGAAGAGAAGAATGAAGGAAAAGAGACAGAGGAGGTGTATACAATGTATACACAGAGAAAATGAAAGAGAAGGATAAAAAAGGGAAAGAAAAGAGGAAAAGTAAAAAAAAAAAAAAAAAGTTAAAAGGATAGAAAAGAGAAGATGGGGACCAAAAAGAAGGAAGGATGAAAGGAAAGTGAAATGATGGGGAAAGAAGTTGGAGCCAAGGAGAGGAGATAACAGTTGGTCATTCATGATCATTTTCACCCACTAGTCCTGAGACTTCCCCCTGATACTCCTGCCTCCCTTTGTCCCACCTTCCCATCTTTTCTTTCCTCCTCTCCCTTCCCCTCCTCTTCTGTTCCCCTGGCTCACACTGCACATTGAGAGTGACACTCTCACTGAATCGGTCCAGTTGGTAGTTGACGACACAAGCCAGAGGCTGAAGATGGGCTTCTCGACTGGGCACTATGCGGTATCGGCTGATCACTGTCACTGTGCCATTGGGGTGCCGGATCTCCTGGAATTCAGCCTCGCCTTTTAGCCGAGTGTCCCATGAAACAGTACTGGGTGGTTTCCCATTGGCTGAGGTACATGTGGCCACTAGGACCTTTTCTGTCTGTCCAGTCCTGGCTGTCAAGGTTTTCTTTGTGCCTTCCATCCAGTTGGTTGGTTTGGCTGCCAAGAAATAAGACAGGATATGATCAGAGCCCTAAGTCTCTCTTGTCTACTTTTTACCTACTCTCATTTCTGAAACATGAAACATGAAAGATATAAGGACAAAGAAAGAAGTAATCCCTACTTGAAAGAACATTACAATAAGGAAGACAACTAGAATATAAATAAGTACATATAAAATAAACATAAGGAAAAGAAAGGAAGGAAGGAAAGGAGGGAGAAAAGGGAGGAAAAGAGAAAGGAAGGAAGGGAGAAAGAAAGAAAAACAAAGGAATACAAAGTAGGACCAATAGAATATTGTTTGGGAAGGAAAGCTCAGATCAGGTGGGGGAATCAGGAGAAGTTTCAAGTGGAAGGTGGTACTTGAGCCCTATTTTGAAGGAAAAAAGGAATTCTCTGAGGCAGAGGAATGGAAAGGGAGCATCCCAGCAATGAAGGATACTAAGTACAAAAGTACAGAGGTGGATAAAACAGAAGGAAGAACAGTTTGGCTGGATCATGGCATTTGGGAGGGAAGTAATGTCCAACAATGCTAGAAAGAGATGGGTTAGGGTCAGTCTCATGAAGGGTTTTCAAGACTCAAGAAAAGGATTTATACATGATGTTAGAGGCCATAAAAAGCTACTAGAGTTGATTGAGTAGGGAAGTGACATGGTCAGACCTATGCTTAAGAAAAATCCCATTGCAGAAATGTGCAGGATGGATTTGAGTGAGGAGAGATATGAGGCAGAGAAAGGTTTTGGCCCAAGTCTAGGTTAGAGATGATGATTGGAAATAAGGTAATAGCTGGGTAGTGTGAGGGTAGTGAGAAGGAGGTGCTGTGGTAGTAGAAATGGCAAGATTTAGCAAATGACTAGATATGGGGGGTAAGAGAGAATAAAGAGCCCAGCACAATGCCAAGGTTATGAGCCTGGGAGATTGGAAAGCTGAGAGTGCCTTAAACAGAAACAGAGAAGCTTGGAAGATGGAGACATTTAGGGGTGGGAGTAAGAAAGTAAGATCCATTTTGGAGGGGATGAATGTGGTGTCTTTAGGACATCCAGTTTGAAATATCCAATAGGTAATTGGCAATTAAGTTCAGGGGAGAGACTGGGGATGGATGGATAAATAGTCATCTGCATAGAGTTGATATTTAAAGTCATGTTTGGGGGTGGAGGAAGATAGGTAAATAGAACACTGGCCCCGGAATCAGGAGGACCTGAGTTCAAATCCAGATTTAGACACTAGCTATGTGACCCTGTGCAAGTCAGCCAGCCCTGAATGCCTCCCTCCCCCCACCCCACCCCCCCAAAAAAAATTCACAGGGGACAGATGAAATTACCCCTATTATTACTCCAACTGAGAGAGTGCAGAGGGAAAAGATGAGAATCTAGGATAGAATGTTTATACTTGTATCCCTTGTGTCTAGCAGTGATTGGGATCTACTGGATGCTTAACAGATGCTTGATTGATTGATAGTGTCTGTCAGGCCCCCCAGAGTTCAGGATTTTTATTACCTTTGTTTCCTAGATGATTTTTTTTCTGTAATTTGTGCATAGAAGATTGACAATTGATTATCATAAATTTAGAAGTGAAAAAACCTTAGAAGTCATTCAATCCAACCCCACATTTTGTATTTGAGGGAAACTAAGTTCTTGAGACATTAATGTCCTTGTCTGAAGGCACCTAAGTATTAAGTGTCAGAGCTAGAATTTGAATGTTGGATCCGCAGATAATGTTATGAAAAACATTTCACAAACCTTAAAACTCCACCTTGAAGTTCTTGTTGGTAATAATCACAACAATGTACCTTGTACACAGTTTTCTTTTCCTAAAAGATTTCCAAACTCCCCTTGACCTTCTGGTCCAAGACCTTGTACCCATTTTAATGCAGGTTCTTTTGCTCTGTCTTTCTAATCTTCCTTATATGCTCCACGTTCAGGTCTCAAAAACCCTCCTGTGGTGCTCCAGGGAGCACTTGGCCAGGATCTTAACAATGGCTCATCAAATTCTATTACTTAGTTGTTCCAGAGCTAACTGGGTTCCTCATTGTTGCCCCGGGGGTTGCATGGTAACAGTTTGACCAAGCCTTAAATATATGTAGAGCTCAGCGCTTAGACTTCATCTAATGGTGTGGAATAGGATCAACCAGATTGGTGCCATCAACCCTCATGAGGCAAGGCTAAAATTACTCTGGTCCAGAGGAAAAGTAGAGTATCCTGGAGTCACAATCAAAGCTGTTCCTCTCCCCCTCTCCCAATAAATAGAAGCAGTGTAGGATCTCCTGTAGGCTATTGATCAGGAGGCCCATCATTGGAGAGCATGGGATTGTGACTGAGGTGAACTTACCTAAAACAGTGAGGTTGAGCTGGCTCTCCCTGTTCCCTGTGGGGAAAGTAGCAAACTCGCAGATGTAGACGCCCTCATCCTCCAGCTGGAGACGGGAGAGACGGATGGTTCCATCAGTGAACGATGGCTGAAGAAAGGTCACACGCTCTCGATAGGGAGCCAATACTGAAACTCCCATATTTGGATTGTAGATGGCCACATTCTGCTTGGAGCCATTGGTGGCCTTTTGCCATGTCATCTGAGTGATCCTCACTGTGGGGAGGGGATTTGAAAAACTACAGTGGAGCACCACATCTGTGCCGATGAAGCCTGATACAGTGTCATTCACCTGGACCACTTGGGCCTGCAGACCTGAGAAGGACAGAGAGAAACAAGGTTAGGGACATGTGGACAACTTCTCTGCATTCACTGTCCCTCTCCTCCCTTCCCCTTTGGATCTAATGGGAAGGACCCAAAAACTAAAGACTTAGATTTCTAGTCCTAGCTGTCAATAACTTACTGCCAAAGATTGTGGATTCAGTGACCCAATGGATGTGAAAGCACTTCAGGGAAAATTTAAAAAACAAAAAGTCAGGCATCCTTAAAGCATCAAGAATGTTCGTGATTGCTCCCTCCCAACAACCCAATTTTCACTGTATCTATTTATTGATCCTTATATCCCATGAATCTTCAACCTGGACTGCTTTAAGTCCAATCAGGTAGACCTGCCACACGTAGGTTTTTTCCTAGTCTGTGAAGACAAAATCACTTCCCACCACCATATAACTATATGCCAAATCAAGGCCCTTTTCTCACTTGAAGCTCTAACTCAACCTCTCCCTCTACAAAAGGTTCCCTGACTACTATGACCCACAAAAACGTGATATACTGACATGCTTGGAGGTGGGGGGAGGGGGAGGCAGAATGGTGATGTAGCTCGAGAACCTTCTTTCAGTCAGGAAGTTGGGGGTGAAGGGCCCTTCTGACACACACTAGTTGTGTGACTCCAGGAAGGAGAGTTGTGGCAGAGGAGTTTCACATTTGCATTTCAAAACCAAAGAAATCATGTCTTGACAAAAGAAGCCAAAAAAACTTTATGAATTAGTTTAACTGTTTTTCAGTAACAGCTTTCTTATGCATTCAGGACTCACATCAGGATTTGTGATTTGCTTGCAGGGCTTTTTAAACATTTTTCACTTGACACCCCCCCCCCCCCCCCCCCCCGAAATTTTTATGTGCCCCTTGGCATATAAACTAAATATTTACTGATAAAATATAATTTTGCAACTCCCACATTCAGTTACGAGACCCTATGTGGGTTCAAGAACCACAGTTTAAAAAGCTGGGATTTAGGGTATTACAATGGGAAGAAGAGGATATTGGTTCCTCCTCAGGACAGTCAGAAGCAGAGTAAAGCATCTTGAAAGAAGAAGGTAGTGGAGGAGATGGGTTAGGGTATGTCTCTTTCAGCCAAGTAGAGCTAGCACATCATGTGTATCTGAGGCTGGGATCCAGAGGGGACAGATTGACAGGTCCAAGTGGATACCTGGACAAGCTTGTTAGCTGTGAATCAAGTTGGTTTTGGTTTTTTAATGCATTCTTTAAACTCCTCTGCCATTGATACATATTTGTAGATTTTTACCCCTCCTTTGCAATTAATAAGTCCTTGCTAAAAATTATTTGGGACTCATGGGAGCATAAATTTAGAACTGGAAGGAACCATAGAGAGAGAGAGAAGGAAGAAAGGAAGGAAGGAGTAAGAATTTATTAAGCACCTATGATGTGCCACAGGACAGCTAAGTGGCACAGTGAAGAGTGCCAGGCAGGCCCGAAGTCAGGAAGACTCATCTTGGATTTAGTTTTGGCTTTAGACACTAGCTGTGTGATGGGCCAAGTCACTTATCCCTGTTTGCCTCAATTTTTGCATTTGTAAAATGAATTGCAGAAGGAAATAGCAAGCCACTTTAGTATCTTTGCCAAGAAAACCCTAAATGGGTTCAACATGACTGAAAAATGACTGAATAGAACATTTCATATGCTAAGTACTTTACAAATATCTCTTGATTCTCACAGCAACCCAAAAGTGGGTGGGTGATGAGTTTAGAAGATATTATTATCCCCACTTCACAGATGAGAAAACTGAGGCAGAGGTGGTTAAGTGAGTTTTCCATCTAGCAAATAGGTGACATCACATTTGAACCATGTCTTCCTGACTGCAGGCTCACTGTACCATCTAGTAGCCATTGAATCCAACCACAATAAGAAGATACTGAGAGATGGAAAGGTTATATGACCTGCTCATAACTAGTTCAGAAGGGGATACAAGGGTTAATGGTTTCCTACAGGTGGACATAACAGAGATTTGGGGTAGGGGAAAAAGTAAGCAGAGACTAATCTCAAGAGTGGCAGGGCTTTGGTTTGTAGGATTACTTGTAGGACCCTGAAAAGGTTTGGGGTCAGATCTGCTTCCACTGGGTACTGTGACCACACCCCGGTCCTGCCCTCTCTAGACTTAACCTAGTTTTATAAAGTCATTCCTCATTTTAAGTTGGAATCCTCGGTGTTCTCATCTCTGTATTCTTCATTGTCCACCTATAAGGTTACATTTAGGCTTTGTCCAAAGGAAGGGCCCCTGTTGGGTGCTTCCTAATTCAGTGATAGGGATTTGGAAATCAGGAGGCATGGGGAGATCAGAGGAACTGAACTAGATCAAATTTTCCCCCTTAACAGGGCAGAGGAGGAATCATGAGAGTGACAGAATCACTAAGACCTACTTTCTATTTCACAGGCTCATACAATTGAGCTATGTACAGTCCAAATCCCGTTCTTTACAAATGAGGAAACTGAGGTCTGGAAGAGTGATTAAGGAGAAATGATGTCCCCTCATGGGACTGGTTGGGGGAAGCAGACACGTTTAATGTGATGAAGGTAACTTGGAAGTTGGGTACAGGCTAGGAGTACTGGCAGATGAAACTGGATTAATTATCTTCAAATACTTGAAGGGCTGTCGCATGGGAAAGAGATTAGACTTATCTTGCTTGGCCCCAGAGGGCAGAACTAGGTGGAAGATGCTGGGGTATATTTTGATTTTGATGTAAGGATAAACTCCCTTACAATTAAAACTATCTAAAAGGAGAACGGTTCAGCTCCGGAGGTCTCGGGAGGCTCAAGAGGACATCCTTATTAAATAGAGACTATAACACCAGGAAAGGTATAGTTTCAGGTAGGGCCTCTCAGCTCACCTCCTCCTCTGAGGTATGATTCCAGGGGCAGTTAGGTAGTACAGTATATAAAGCACTGGTCCTCAAGTCTACAGAATCTGAGTTAAAATCTGGCCTCAGACATTTACCAGTTGTGTGGCCCTGGACAAGTTACTTAATCCAAACTGCCCAAAACAACAAAAAATAGAGATTCTTTGATTTCTTATAAGATTTCACTAATATATAGCAGGAAAAGGGGGACCATAACAGGAATCCATGTACAAAGCTTTTTCCACCCATTACGTCAATGAATTTCTAAGTTCTCTTTAGGAAGTAGGAGAAGTTTCATAACATGTACTTTTCTCCTAGGATTCTCCAACAGACCCTCTGTTCCTGTTAGATTAGGCCATTTTTAAAAATAGATCATGAAATGTGCCCCCTCCCCTGCTCACTCCATTCAGCCTCATCAAACTTCTCTGGCCCTGTAATGGGAAAGGAACATTTCCTCTTTCCTTGAAGTCACAATTTGAATGGAAAACCAATAATAAAAACCAAGTTCTTTGAGGGTAGGTGATACTTCACTTTTGTTTCAGTCTCTGGCACCTAGCAGAGGACCTGCTGGAGAATTGTGGAGCAATTTCAGTACTGTCCAGTTCTTTGTGTCCCCATTTATGGTGTTTTTGACTAGTGGTTTGCCATTTCCTTCTCTAGCTCATTTTGTAGATAAGGAAACTGAAGCAAATCAGGTTGTTAATTAACTTGGCCAGAATCATACAACTCAAAGGATAGAGGCCAGATGTGAGCTCAGGAAGATGAGTTCATCCATTTCAGAAGGCAATTTGGAACCATGCCCTCAAAGTCACCAGGCTCTCCATACCCTGTGACCCACTATTTTCTCTTTACCTCAAAGAAAGAGCAAAAGGACTTTTATGTATAACAATATTTATAGCAACCTTTTCTGTGTGGCAAAGAAATAGGTACCAAGGGGGGGTCTGTCATTTGGGCAATGCTTAAACAAATTATGTTATGACTATAAGGAATACTATTGTGCTGTAAGAAATAGGATAGGTTGGTTCAGAGAAATCTAGGAAGACTTGCTTGGACTGAGTTACATGGATGAAATGAACAGAACCAGTAGTACAATTTATACAAGAATGACATTGCAAAGACAAATTCTGAAAGGCTTTCAGGAGACCATGATAAAGCTTGCTACCCACCTCCTGACAGAAAATTGGTAGACTCAGGATACAGAGCAAGGGATTTATTTTTTGGACATGGCCAATGCTGGAACTTATTTTGTTTGACTATGTATTTGTCATGAAGATTTTCTTTCTTATTTTTTTCCCCCCATAGGCAGTGGGGAAAAGAAAACAGACTTGTGCTAACTGAAAAAATTTAAATTCAAAAGAGAACTCTGGCTCTGTTTTTGAAGCAGCTGCTCTCCTGGATTGGTGGGACTTAAAACACTCTTTCAGGGGTTAAGCTCTTGTTTGTTCCTCTGGGAAAGAAGTTCTGCCTGACTCTCAAACCAAGAAGAGGAGGCATTGACCACTATCACAGGCAAATACGTTTCAGTTCCTCTTTTTGCCCAGCCCATCATCCCTTTCCAAAGTGGGCTGGAGATAACATTGCAGTAATTGCTGAACATTCAACATAAAGCCAAGAACAGGAAAAGCCAGTCTGGAGGGCTCAGGGACAAAGGATGAGAGCCCGGGGTGGGGGCTGGGGCGGGGGCATGGATCAAGAGAAGCCGCTTCAGAATGGGCGCAGGAGCACAGCCGTTTGGCAAGTCCAGCCAGCTCCCCACCCCCCTCCCCTTCCCTTCAAGCTTTCCTCCCATTTCTTACTCTCTTCTGCCCCCTCCCCAAGGAGAGGTTGAGGTCCCCCAGCTCCGAAGTCCATGGAATTCTGGGGTTTCTAGGAGCTGGAAGAGCTTCCTATGCCTTCACCCCCATTGTCCAGGCCAATTAAATTTAGCAAGCATTTATTAAACACCTGCAAGCCCATAAGGCACTGTGCTAGGCATGAAGAGTCCTTGCCCTCGTAGAGGCTTACATTCTACAGAAAGAAAATGTATAAAACTCTGTACACAGATCTAATTTTCCCTACATCTAGATATAGTTTTATATAAAATGGTGTATAAATGTATGTGTATATACATAATAAACAACAAATTCGGCAAGAGGGAAGAGAACTAACAAGTTGAGAGGAGGAGATATGAAGGAGGTGGCACTTGGCCTGGCTCTCTCTCAGATCATTTAGATATGAATTCAGAGCTGAAAGGGACCTCAGGTTAAGGGACCCAGTCCCTGATCCATTCCTATAAAACTCAAATACTACAAAGCATCCCTCCCAACCACTGTGAACACCATAGCATCGTCCTCATTTTACAAACAGGGGGATGAAGCTCAGATGTACAACTTGCCCATGATGGCAACCCCACACCTCCTAACTCTTAGTCTAATGCTCTTCCTAGAGTGTGTGGGTGGGCTCCACCAAGTCTTGCTTCTGGAGTGGGGAGCAGGAGGGAGGGAAGTCTCTGCCCACGGAAGCTGAGGGTGGGGTAGGAAGAAGGGATGATCAGCCGCCTTGCATCCCCACTGAGAGACTCTCAGAGGCAGCAAGAGCATGCTAGGGCATGTTGAGGAGAAGGGTTCAGCATTTAGCTGAGCCTGGGAATGGAGTGGAGGGGTTGGATCCCAAAGGGGGGGGGGGAAGAAGAGAGGCAAGTCTGGATGCTTGAGTGAAAGTCTACACTGTCCCTAGCTCATACTCTTGGGAAGAGGTGTAAACATATTTCCTCCTCTAATTCAACGAAATAATTTTTGGCAATTTAATTGGGATATCATTGAATATGCAAATTAGTCTGGTTATGATTCTCATTTATTGTATTAGCCCTGCCTATTCATGAACAGTTTATATGTAATCTGATTTTATTTGTATAAAATATTTAAAAACATTTTGTTTGTTTATATAGTTCCTGGGCTTGTTTTGGCAGGTGTACTCTTCTTTTAAGGAAGTCCCCACAAGAAATGACTCTGAGGCATCAGTCTGGGTATGGAGGAGCATTGCTCCTTCATGAGGTGGGGGGGGGGGGGAGGGAAGAGGGGCAAAGTACAGAAATGACTTCCTTTTGATTATCTAGTTTCTCAGCCATAAAGGTACTTGGCCCTGGGAAAAAGGGGGAAAGAGTAAGATAGAAAATCTTAGTCTTTTTTTTGGTATCATGAACCTCTTTGGCAGCCTGGTAGAGTCTATGCACCCTTTCTTAGAATAATAAGTTTACATGCATAAAATGAAATGAATAGGATTATCAAGGAAACCAATTATACTGAAATACAAAAATAAAACCTCTAAACAATACAAGTTCATGGATCCCGGGGTAAGAACCTTGCCCTGGGAGAAAGGATGGAGTGATAGAAAAACAAACAGCTGCTTTATCCAGGTAGGCTCCAACCTGCACTATCACAAAAAATAACAGGGTGTGTCTGAGATCCCAACCTTGGGGTACTTAGTTTAAGGTTGGTCAACCTTCCCAAAGGAAGCCAGGCTACTCCACAAAGTACAGAGAATCATTAGGTCACTAATGGTTTCTTTCCTCCTCCCTCATCCCCTTGCAACTCAAAAACTGTAATTACATAGACGATATCCCATCCCACCCCCCCCAATTCTGTGGATTTAAAGAGTTATAATCACAGAATGTTACAGTTAGAAGAAATTGTAGGAATGATCTCTTTCAATTTCCTTGTTTTACACTTTGGGAAACTGAGGCTAGAGAAAGAAAGTGATTTGCTCTAAGCCATGCTGATAGAAGCAGCTCTGTCTGCTCAGGGTACTTTTCATTATTTCATTATGATTAGGAGGAATCATATTCTTAACTGCAATCCTATCCCTCTAGACCTGATCCAGGAGCAAGCATTCCTTGCCTGAGCTGGGACCTCAGTTTCCCCACCTGATGAGTTCGGAGCATAAGAGGTGGAACAGCCTCAGAACTAGGGTGAGGGGCTAAGACTAGGCTGTGAAGCACACCACCTATTTTGGCACCTTGCCTGAGTTCTGGGGGGCACATTTAGGCTCTGCCCTCCTACAGGGCAGGCAGGTAGCACCCTCTAGTCTGATGCTCCATGGTCCTAGGAAGAGACTGTTGCCCAACCTGGTTTGTTTCTGAGGTTGAGTGGGCTGGGCTGGGGAAGGGTGCCAACCCTGGCAGAATAGCCTGGAGTGGGAAGGTAGAAGAGCTAGGGCCTGTTCCCCCTATGACCTTTTGAGGAACCCCCTGTGTGGGAGCACTGGCATAAAAGTAGGAGGAAAGTGGCTCAGAAAGGGGCCAAGAGACTGACTTTGAATCCCCAAATCAGACATTGTGCTGACCCAGCATTGGTAGAATTTCTCAAGGAAAACCAGAGGAAAGAGCAATTTCATGGGATCTTGGAGTGGTACGCATAGAATAACTCGTAATTTGGGGAAACCAAAGGAGAAGACCTTGATTCATACCCTCCATTAACTCTTCTCATTTCTCTCCTTGATCAGGTAGAGAAGAGAGAATTCAAAGGTTTGGAGCTGTTCCACTTCTACCACTCACATTAAGTTGTCAGGTTCCAGTGCTGGGCAGCCTGGATACCTTGGTCCCTGGAGAAAGTGCTGACCTAGCAGTGTAGGAGCCTGGCCCCCCCAAGATGTCATCACCCACAAAAGCCCAAGCTCAGCAACAAAACACAAAGGCTCTTCAGTGCTGGCTGACAAACCTGCTCCCCAGAGGGCCACACCCTGCCCACCACTCAGCTAATCTGCCCAAAGTCCTACAGATTCCCACGGAGTGGGCTGGGGCACGGGTGAAAGGGAGTTCCCCTGCTGGAAACTCATCCTCCCTGGACCCTGGCCCCTGGGCCTGGCCCACCTTCCCCTTGGACCGCTAAGCTCTTTTTAGCAAGATATGAGTGGCTGGGAGAGTCATCTCTTCATGTGCAGAGAGGTATGATTGGTGGCTGGGAGAGAGAAATGGGGCATGAGATCAGGTGGTAAAAAAATCAGGGGACCTTGATGTTTCCACATGTTCAATCATTTCCCAAGGCTCCAGATGTGTCCCTCCCTCCCCCTTTGTTACTGTCATCTGTCAAGGTAGCATAATTTCATTAAGACCTTAGAACCAAGTTTTTTGGTTTTCTTTTAGGAGAGGGCATGTGGGAAGGCCTGACGTGGAGGCCTCAGAACCCGAAAGGGGAGACTTTCCAAAACCAGTATCCTTCGGTGGGGAGTGCTGCTACATTCTGGATGGAAGGCACTCCCAGCCCCCCAATTCCCCAGAAGGAAGAAACATCTTGCTGGATGAGAAACCTGCTAAGTGGAGAATGACTCATCCACCTTATTGAAGGACCAAAGCCAAAACTCGGCTGACTCAGCATGGCACCTGAAAGGTTAATGCTTTTGATGACCTTCCTCCTCTCCCCTTTCCTCCATCCTCTTCCTCATAATTAAGTACATACAGCCACTTCCTTAAAAATCATTTTTCCAGCCTGGCCATCCCCATCACCCTGAGGGTAGGATGTTGTCATGGAGAAGGGGATGAACAAGATGGGTAAATAAAGTGAGGTCATAAGAGAATGATGGCCCTCTGTTTATCTTTATCCTTTTAAATGCCTTTTACTTCCTACTCAAAACTGATCTCTCCAGAATCTGTCCCAGATTCCACAACCGGGCTGTCTGTGATCAGTTCCATTACCAAGTCCTTTCATTCCTTTTTGATTTTGTTTGTCTGGTACCCGTATCGTGGGTACATTTTATATCATTTCCATATAACCTGGAGTTCCCCCTCAATTGTGACCAGGTCTTTTCACCTTTGGACACCACTCCTTCCTCCAACCTGCCAGGGACAACTTTGTGCATAGGGAATGCTCAAGACAGACTATTGAATAATTCATGAACCTTACCACTGTGTCTATAGTTTTAAGGGCAGAGTTCAAATTGAGAAATAAGACAGCAGAGGGGTTAGGATATGGATAAGGAAAACCTTTTTCTCTTTTACTGTATAACCCAAACAAGACCAGTCCTTCAGAGTAGCTTATCTGCCTAGTGTCAGTGTGGTCCAATTCAGAGTATAATAAAAATAAGACTCTTGAGGGCAGGGATTGCTTCATTTTTGTCTTTTTGTCTCCAGAGCCTACTATAGGATCTGGCACTTACACTGATTGATTCAGGTTTTGCATGGTATGGGGATCAGAAGCAAAAAGCTTTGTTTTGCCCTAAAATCCTTGTTCTAGGAAGCAAATCTCATAGGTTGTGAGTGGGAAGGCAGACCATGGCTCTGGTGGGTAGGAGAGTAGTAGAGATGAGACAGACAAACACACCTCTAGCCCTGGAGATATACTCCCATACAGAGATAGACAGAGAATTTCCTGGCAGGGACAATGGGAGATGCGAGCGAGATTGTGGGTGAGAAGCTAGATCATAGCAGGGGACTCAATTGAGAAAGAACCAGATCTGTGTTCTGGAGAAAGGGCTAATTCTCTGGCAGGGGAAAGTAAAAGTGGAAAGCTATGGCAGGGCAAAAGGGTTAGGGTCTCTCCCCTCTACTTTCCCATGAGGTATTCTCCAAAAGTCCTAGGTGAAAGTCCTTTGAGGTTAAAGGATGAGGTAGAAGCAGTAAAAGGAAGGTGACTTCTTCAGCATGCTGAGCAACTATTTTATCTAGGAATCTCCCTGCAATATATCCAGGTGGTCAGTGTTTTGGAACTGGAGTAGAGAACCTATCCATTGGGCTCTGGTCCTCAGAGCACCAGAGGCAGGGAGAGATGAGGAGAGTAACAAACAGGTGGATGGTCCATTTAGCTTAGGCCAGGTAGACCACCTCCTTACCAATACCTTCCACCCCCTTTGCAGTTGGAGAAGAGTGACTTTGGGAATGAGCAAAGATGCTCACAGCTATAGCACTGGCATTTATTATTTTCTTTTTTAAACTAGAACTGACCCATCCTATGAGACCCTGAAGGCTCAGCGATCTGGATGGGCAGGTTTCCCACACACACTCTAAGCTGGGCCATTTAGTTACTACTGGTGGGAACAGAAAAGGTTCTGCCATACTTCGGGGAGTTGTTGTAGCAGGGCCAAGGTACCAGTTAAACTGCCTCACTGGGGTGATAGCCAGAAGGCCAAGGGAGTGCCCACTGTCTGGCTTCTCCCTGGAGGGCATTACCCACAGGGAAAACTACTTGTCCAAGGGGTCTCATTCAATATGCCCCCTCACCACCTCCAACTTGTAGACAGATGAAAACATCCAGAAGCTAATTGCTACTGTCCTATTCCCAGTCCAGACGCCTCCACCTCTCATTTGGGGTCATGGAAACTATAGACATTCCCCTCGATATAGTTGCCTCCCCCCAACCCCAACATTGGGTAGGCTAATGATGGGCTGTGTAGCTGGCGCCAGGCTTTGAGCGGGTGCGTGGGAGAAGAGGGGGAGGGCAGTAGCTTTGGGGGTGATAAAGGAGCCAAGGCCCCAGATGGAGGCTTGGCTCCACAAGGCCTTGTTGTGCCTGGGGGCACTGAAGGAAAGGAGGCAGGTAGGGCACTGCCCAATCTCTTACTCTCACCCAGAGAGACTGTTGGGGGTGGGGTGGGAATGACTAATTGGCAGTGCCCTGATACCCTCACTCTTAGGGGACATAGGGGTAAGATACCAGGCTGAATCTGTAGTCAGGGCTCCAAGGGAAAGGGACTAAATGGACTACATTCCACCATTTCCTTTTTTGGAGGACCTTCCTCCAAACTTGCCTAAGACATGCTGCCATGGTCCAAGTTCCTCACCCACTATCACTTATGTTGAGGACATCATCTCTTGCCTTCTTTCTCCACTCTGCCTCTCACTGGCAAAATCCATGATTATCTCACTCTTTATATTGTCTCCAGTCAAGTCACAATTTCTGAGCCTGTCATCTATTAAATGGTACCTATCTCAAAGGGCTATTATGAGGCTTAAATGAAATAAGGAAAGTTTTAACTTAATATTGATTATTATCTCCTTTCAAACCAGGAAGATTTTGTGAATTCAAACATTGTGTCAGGCACTAACTGTGTGATCCTGGGCAAGTCACTTAACCCTGCTGCCTCAGTGTCCTTATTTGTAAAATGAGCTGCAGAAGGAAATGGCAAAAGCCCTCTACTATCTTTGCCATGAAAACCCCATATGGGGTCATGAATTGTCAGACACAACTGAAAAATAACTGAACAACGTCTCCCTTTAAGTCTTAACTCTCCTCTGACTCAGTTACAGAATAGAGACTTGAGAGAGCATTTATAGGTAAGTGGAAGAGCTGATTTCAACAAAGATCTTCTGACTGTTCAATTCTTTCCCCCATTCTTATCTTCAAGACCTCTCCAGTGTGCTCTCTCATCTCTCCTTCTCTTGCCTTCAGTATTTATTCTGGTCAAGCCTTTGTACCTCAGTGAGATGAGGTAAAGGAGCACACCATGTCTGCCCTTTTGGGAGAACATGGGCTTTTGAAGAAAGTGGATAGTAGTGGGTGGGTAAGCAGAAAGCGTGTGTGATATAGAAAATGGAGCCAAGAAAATGACATGGAATCGCATAATCAGACTGATTTCACTGAGTTACATACTAAGATAGTGAAAGTGCTTTAAATATCAGTTGTACATGAGATAGTGATGGACTCAGGAACCACTGGCATCTCTGGATTCAAGTCTGAAAAATTTCCAAGGAAGTAGAGGTTGTGCTAATTCTGGGAGACATCCCAGGACTGCCAGGCTCCTGTCTTGCCAATATTCAGAGTTTGGTGGGCATATGGAACAAAGGTGGTGGTACTAGGGGGAAGATGGGGGACCAAACCATGGCGGAATGGGGCAGAGAAGGATGTTAATGAGGTCAGGACTTGGTCTGCATATTTCTGAACTTGTCTTCCAGAGTGTTTTCTAGGTTTATAAAATTCCAATCTGTCAATATTCTCATATTTCCGGATTTTTCAGCATGCCAACCTTATATATTCTGGTTCTGGCTTCTAGCTGCTGTTTCCTGAAGCTTTTTTTGCTACTCCATATTCTTTAACCTTTATGAACACTTTCCCCTCCCCCTAACACTTTCCTAACATCCTAGCACTGCAATGCCCCAGGGCAACATTTCCCACTCATTTAGCCACTAAAGACATTTGAGCATGAAAACATTTGGATGAAATCCATTAATTCAGGTGGTATGGGTGTGGGTATAGGTGTGAGAAAGGGTCTGGAATATTCCCAATATAAATAAAGGGTGGAGACAAAATGTAGAGTGAAATAGAGGAAATGAAGCCTATTTTTATTCCTTCAAATTGTTATGCACAAGTATTTTTAATTTAATTAACAATAATTTAATTTAATTAACGCAATTTTAGAGGAAAAAATATTGCCAACATTAAACTTTTCTCATAGATCCCATCCCACTCCATTCATTCTCTCATAGGACAACCAAGATTCCTAGGAATACATTTTGGGAAGTGTTCTCCAGAATTTGAACCTGTTTTCTGGATTCATTATACTCAGTCCATCTAGTTTTGCCCTTCCAGACCCAGCCTCACCTGTTCTGAACTGCACCCCACTTTTCCCACCTTTTATTGAACCTAGAACTACTTGGAATGGAAACAGTTCAAAACCCTCATTTTTTTCCAGTCACAGAAACTACACCCCAACCCGGCAGCCGTAACAGCAGCAAATGGTAACATTTCCCAACAGATATTACAATTTGGATTTCCTACAGCAATTGTGCATTTTTAATGACACTTTAGAGTAAGTGTGGGCAGCCCATTTCTCTGGAAGGTTGGGGGCTGTTGTGGAGTGGAGGATTTCCCAGATTTCTCCAGGAGAACTTTAAATGCTCCGTATTGACACGTGAACCATCTGGGCACTTGCTGGCTCTATGATGATGCTCAACACCTGTTTGGAGGAGGCTGTTCCTCTCATGATGGGATGTGGGGAGGGGGGAACCCTGTCAGACCACCCTGCATGCCAAGTCTTAGCTTCTCCAATCTCAAGCCAGCTGCAGTCAGTCTATCAATACCCAAGGCTGAGTGAAACCTCCACGTGCAGAATCCAGGAGAGATGGTAAATAAGAAGAAAGGAGGAATAGGGCCTTGAAGAACTCCACAAACAGTGATACCCAAGGGGGAAGGATCATAGGATCATGATCTGGAACAGCGAGATTTCAGAAGCTGTCCTATTTAACTTATGTTGTAAGTGAGAAAACTAAGGCCCAGAGAGAGGTTAAATGATTTCAGTGAGAAATTTAGATTTGGACAAGGTGCTCCAAGGCTTTTTGTAGGAGGAAAGCTTTAAATCCTTATGTCTTTGTTAGACGCTGAAGGATCAGGGTCCAGTTTGAGGAAATAGGATATGTGAAAAAACTCCAGAGGCAAGGGATTGAGAGGTTTTCATGCTGGGAAGTCATAGACTAGGGTAAATGAGGACAATTATCAGGTAATAGACTAGTGTGTCTGGACATTACTTATTAGGCAAGCTTCTTATTTGAAAGATGAGGTCCTAGACATTCTTTCAAATGAAGGAATTAGACTGGACCAGTGATGCCAAACTCAAATAGAAACAGATCTGTAATTCATATGTAAGGATCCCTGCAGACCAACATATTGACTTAGAAAAGCACATATAAATGTTACCTAAATTTTACTGTTTTTTCATTTATTTCGTTAAATATTTCCCAATGATATTGTAATCTGCTTCTGCTGGATTTGGGAATGTTGCAGAATTGAAGACCATGCATCTTATTTGACAACTCTGGACAAGCTGACCTCTGAGCTCTCTTCAGGCACAAGCTATAATCTAAATAATAATAATAATAATAATAATAATAATATGACATTTAGATAGTGATTTTAGGTTCTAAAAATTATCTCACTGGAACTTCACAACTTCTTTGTGAGGCAGGGACTATTGGCCCCTCTTTACAGAGGAGGTTCAGAGAGAGAGACAGATGTGCAAAGAATTGGCAATTAGCCAATAAATGTCAGAAGTGGGATTTAAACTTAGTCCAATATTTAACTTCTAGTTCATTATTTTATCTATCATTCCATGAATCAAACGGAAGAATGAGAACACCAGTTCTGGCCACTTACTATGCTCTTACTTTCCTCCTCTATAAATGGGATGGACTAGATGAACTCTAATGTCCTCTCCAGTCCTATATTTTTAATCTGCTAAAACATGAAAGAGAAGAAAGACAAAGAAATTGTAGCAGAGAAGCTTAGATTGTAAACACTATGAAAGTAGGGACTTCCATCTTTCATACTCATCCCTTATCATAATGCCTGATGTGAAGTAGATACTTCATAAATATTGTTTTAATTGAACTAAATTTGACAAGAAGGAAAGCAAAGAGACAAGCCTAGATAGAGGGTAGGCAAAGGAGGATTGGGGACAGGGGAATACAATTCTAATAGTGAGGTCGAGTGTTTTCACTTGTAAACTGCTATCATTTTGGAAGGATTTTCACCTCATTTGGTTCCTGCTTAAGTGAAATCCACAACATGTGTTCCTTGCATTAGCAGAGTGTTTGTGCTTAATTAGTGGCACATTCTTCCATATTAAAGTCATTAAATTTTGCTGTTTGCTCTCCTCCTTGGGTCTGTGTCTCTCCCTCCTTCATTTTTTATTCTGCTGGGTTTAATTTGCTGTGTGAGATTATGATCTGTCGAGAAACATCAACTGAGCCTTTTCTGAGAATGCTAGCTCAAGGTATTCCCAAAGCATTCCTCATTCTAGCAGCTTTTCATCTTGGTATTCTCACTCCATGGCTCCTGTCTTAGTCTTTTACCTAATATACAAGTCTCCAGCCCCTGATATCTCTCTATCCTCCCAACCTATTCCCAGAGAATCTGCATCAGTCTTTGTAATGTTATGCTTGTGCACAGACATTATAGGTCAAGATGCCCACCTGATGTTCTATGGGGAAAGGAGATCATTAAAGGATTGAGTATGTTCTCATTTCTAATGATGATATAATTTTATGGACAAATCCTAATCATTTGTCCAGTTTATTTTCACCATTCTACTGAGAAATATTTGTGTACTCTATGGAAGCATCAGAAACCTAAAAGTCCCAGGTGAGTGAAGTCTTATCTCGGTTTTTTATTCATGAAAACTCCTATTCACTCAGATGCAGGGGCTAACAACTAGTGTATACTTGGTCTTCCTGAGTTCTCCTGCCTCCTTCTTTTTAGTGAGCTAATTTCTCCAGAGGCCTTGGAGTAGGAATGCAGCAGCTTTTTGGGTGTCATTGGGAAGCAGGAACATAACCATGGCCAGAAAGGCTCAGGGAGTGGCACTTGGAGCTGTTGGAGAAAGATTTAATTCCCAAACTGGAAACAATAGCTTGGAATAGTATTGTCTTGTAAGAAATGATATATGGACTGATGCAAAAGAAAAAGAACATATCCAATAATAATAGTGTTGTAAAGACAAACTTTGGAACATGCAAGAATTGTGATTACTGAAGTCACCAACAATAACTCCAAAGGACTCAGAGTAAAGCATAAACCCCATCCCCTAACAGAAAGAGGATGGACTCGGTACATAATGAGATCTTTTTTTTTTTTTTGAAAGATATGATCTATGTGAGAATTTGTTGTCTGACATTTGTTTTTTCAATTTTGTTTTCTGGGAGGGAAGGGGGTGATATATGAAAGAAAATAGATTTCTGTTCATTAAAAAAAATTAGGAGTATAAGATGAGGTGGTGTTTGTCTATTCTTGTTGTCCACCTTTAAACCAGTCAAGAAGTATCTGATTACAAGTGCTTTGAGTAACCAGAGAAAACATATATAATCAATTTCTCTCAATCTGGAGGTCGTCAATCAAAGGGGAGATGGCTATCACTGACCAACCCAAAAGACTCCTCAGGGGACCTTTCAAACTGAGGCCTGGGGCACATCTCAAAAGAAGATTGACCTTTCTCCAGAGGAGCTGGTTATTGTCCTTTTCTTTTCCTCTCCCCCTTATTTGGCCTCTTCTACCTCCCAGTTGGGGCTTCTTTTCCCTCTCAGATCTATTCTTCCTATCACTGCAGTCCCTGGTCCCAGGGTCAGGGAAGAAGATAAGACTTGATGGTGAGGGGGTGGAAGGCCAGGATGTTATCTCTTAGCAGCTGTTTATTAGATGAATCTATTAAGCCCATCTAATTTGCAGAGTCCAGAAAATTAAAAGAGGGATTGAAGAGGAAAAGCAAAGAATCTTGAAGTATGGAAAAGCATCAGATTTGGAAGTAAGATATAGATGTGAATTCTGATCTTGGGCAAATAATTTGGTGCACCAGACAACCTCTTTCTATCTCTAAATCCTATGTTCTCTTGTTTTAATGAGGTATTTTCTTTTGAAAAAAATTATTCTTAGTGACCCACAGGGTGCATGTTTTCTAAGTTTCCTTATGACTCTAAAGGCTCATGATCCTATTTTTTTCCTAGTTGGGCTGAGCTTCAAAAACTGAGCATATTCTCCCAATGGAAATGTCTGGAGCCATTCTTTGCCTAAATTACCATTTTGGATTGAACATCCACTGTGGGCAGGGGGCAAACAAAGGAAGAATACCCTGGTTCTATTCATGGGAGCAACTGGAATGAGGAGGACAGGATATACACTCTGGACATAGGAACTCACATCCAAGAGGGACATAACAAAAGATATGGCTATATTAGTACAACTATTATAAATCCTTTTGCTTTTCACAACTGGCTATCACATTCTCCCTACAGGAGCTGTTTGAAAACTTCTCTTCTAAAACCCCTAATGTACTCCCTGCCCTCTCTTTCCAAGCAGATAAGCTCATCTTTTACTCCATCTCAGAAGGTTTTCAAGTGCTAAAATAAGACATACATTTAAATATTAAATTAAAAATGTATAAAGCAGAAACAAATTATATCAAAATATTTCACAAAAACAAATTCACAAACCCTACGCCAAGAGCCCCAGTTTGAGATCTGCGTTGTTCTTTATTATTCTACACTTCAAAATCTTTCTACACTTTCTCCCATCCTGTACAATCTCAGAGGATGAATTAGCCTGCCTCACTAGGGCCAATCCCATTATTTGTTCCTGGGATTCTACTCTCTCCCTCCTTGTCTGGGTGCTTGCTCTACTGATCTTTCTTATCTTTAAACTCTTTTCATCTATTGGGTCCTTTCCTGATGCCTACAAACACGTCTCAATCTTGAAAAACAACAACAAAAAAGATACAAAACTTACTTGACCCTATCAAGTCCTCAAGATATCATGCCATATCCTTACTTCCTTTAGCAAACAAACTTCTAGAAATTGTAAATTCATGCTTCTATTTCCTTAGTTCCTTGAGAGTAGGGACTATTGCTTTTACTTTTTGCATTCTATAGTGCTTGACATGTGATAATTGTTTTTTCTTCCATTTTGTTCATTTCCATTCCTTTTTGTAATCTGGCTCCAGACCCTACCACTCAACAAATTCATTCTCCAGTCAATGAAACAGTTAATCGCCTTTTACATATGGACTGCCTTTCTTTCCTTGGCCTCCAAGACAATGCTCTCCTGGCTCTCTTCCTCCTTTTCCTCCTCTTCACTACTACTCAGTCTCATTTGCTGAATCATCCATCTCCATCCCCCTAAGCATGGGTGATCCTATGGCTCTGTCCTAGTTTCTGTTTTTCTCTTCTCTTCTCCATTCTTTCCCTTGATGATATCTATTTCTATGGGTTTGTTCTTGTGTTTGCTCCATCCAGTATCATCCTAACTAGAAATACATTGCTGTCACCTTCCTCTGCCAGCCACTCTCAAGGAGTTCAATGTCTTATCTATTGAGGACTTCAATATTCATGATGATGTATATTTCCTCAAATCTATCTCCTAGGTTTTTCACTTCAGCCAAGAACAGGATCTTTTCCACCCTCATTACAATCTCCATTATTTCTGCTCTAGATTGACTTTACTTTCTTTATAAGTTTGTCCTTAGCACTGCTTGGTTCAGCTATGCATCCACTATCCCTTGCCCTAGAATCCTGTGACTCTTGTCCTAGCTCTAAGCCATGCTAACCCCCACCCCTTCTTGAGACCCTTCTCCTTCCATAATGCTGAGTGAAGCTGGAGGAGGTCACCCAATCTTACTTATCTGGTCTGCTACACATTTCTACTGTCTAATCTAGACATGGCCCTCGTCCTTACATGGACATCCTTTTATTCTTCCCTGATTGACATTAGTACCACCCGTGGTAGAAGCTGTTGTGAGCTCCTTCAAACACTTACAAATAGGACAAGTCAGTCCCATTGACCTCATCTGTAAAACGAAGCTAATAACAGCATTTATCTTACAGAGTTGTTGAGAGGACAAACTAGAGTAATACATGTAAAGAACTTTGGTTACATGAAAGTCTTTCTATAAATAAGAGCTATTATTCCCTGATAAGTCATCCCCATTCTTTCTTCTTCGCCCACTTTCTGGGTAAGAAGGTCTTTCTCTTTCCCCAGAGAAGCAGCTGGTGATAAAGTAGATAAGGCATTGCACCTATAGTCCTGAAGGGCTGGGTTCAAAACCAGCCATGGAGAGTTGGTTGTGACCCTTAGAAAAGTCATCTAACTTATGTTTGCCTCGTCCTTGGAGAATTGGTGGTCTATCTCATTTTCCTCACCTGTAAAGTGGGGGTGATAGTAGCTCTTACCTCCCAGGGTTGTTATGAAAATCAAAAAAAGGGTTATCTATAAAGCAATTAGCACCGTGCTTGGCACATAGTAAGCTTTATATAATTGTAAGCTAGTATTATAATCATCATTCAGATTAGATCTCTTTTCCTTTTCAAAGCCAAACTCCTGGGAAAATATAACCTTTTCACTTACTTCATGTAATTCTCTTTCAAGCACTCTACTCTAAATGACCTATTAACTGTTTGCTGAGAAACATCAGATTTCCAGTCTCTTTGCTTTTGGACAGAAGTTATTCTTCACACCTGGAATACTTTCCAACCTCAGGTCTGCCTCAGTTTACCAGCTACCATATATAAGAACCCACACCAATTGTTAGCTTTTCTCCCTCAGATTACTTTGTATTTACTTATTTGTATACATTGTATCCTGTGTATCCTGAGTGACTACTTTATCTTTGCATTCAGAGCATGGCATCTTCCACATCACAGGTGACTCAAATTTGTAAACCCGCCTAATTTCTGAATTCCAAGCCCATATCTCCAACAGCCCACCGGATCCATGTAGCTCCATGTTTCTTCAGTACATCAGATTCAGCATGCTTGGAACCCAACCTTTCTTCTTTTCTGCTAATTCCACCCCCTCCTAAAATCACTTCCATCTACTGAGGGCACCATCATATTCTCAGACATGGAGGGGGACTGCCATTAACTTACCTTTGATTCTTCCTTCTTCCTGACTCCCTATATCCAATTTGTCCTATTCAGTCTACTTCAGAAACCTCTCAAATCCATTCCCTTTTTCCACTCAAAATCATCACTTTAGTCTAGGCTCTACTCATTACTTGCCTTGAAATATAATAGCTTCTTAATTGGCCTTTCTGCCAGCAATCTCTCTCATCTCTAATTTAGACTTTTATGACTTCCTTAGAAATCTTCCCAATGCACGGGTCACATTGCATTTTCCTGATTAAAATATAACACCTAAAGACCCCTACAATGTGTCTCCAACTTACCTTTCCCACTCCCTGCCATATTATGTTATCTTCCAGTCTAAATGAATTATTAGTAGCTGTTGCCTAAGCTCAACATGTCATCTCTTACCTCTGCAGATTTGTACAGGCTATCCCCTGTATTTGAAATGTTTTTCAGACACCTTTTCTGCATGTCTTTCGTGGCTTGACCTCAAGACCACCTGTTCAATGGAACTTTCCTCAGTTCTACTAGATGTTCTCACCCTCCCTTAAAATATTCCAAAACCTTTTTGTACAGTTATCTCTTAATTTCTCCCTTCACTTCCTATAACTGATTAATTCTCATCTGTGTACATGCTATTTCCCCATAAAATTTTTTTTTGCTCCTTGAAGTCAGGGACTGTTTTTGCTTTCATATGTATCTCCAAAACTGAGCAAGGCCTTAAACATAGCCAGGATGTAATAAATGTATTTCAAATTAAATTACATTGAATGGTAAGTGTAGCAGGGTGTAAGATTGACTACAATTGAATAAAATCAGGATTCTTAACCTTTGGTTGTTTCATAAACCCATTTAGCAGACTGGTGAATTCTATGGACACCTCATAATGTTTTAAAGGCATAATTAAGCCACATACAGTTACAAAGGAAGTCAATTTTATCGATAGTTGTTAAAATATTTCAGAGAAAAAAAAATCAGATTCATAGACATCAGGTTAAGAACCCCTGGTCTAAGATGACTGGGGAGAATGAATCCAGGCCTGGACCAGGCATTGGAGAATAGCAAAGAATATATTTTGACAAATGAAAAAAGGTAAAAAAGTCAGGGGTGAGAGGTATTGGGATAGGAGAGAGTAAATGAATGGCTTACAAGGTGGGGTCTACCTGGCTAGACAGCATGGAAGCTTCCCTTTGGAAGGGAGACAGTGAGAAAAGGGTGATATAGCTTTACCAAGAAATACCTTATTTATTATTAGCAGCTGATTTTACAGGGAGTTGACCAAAGCCTGGAAGTCTTGACTATGCTGGCTAGTTGGATAGTGGGATATCCCCAATCAGTACCCCGAGATGTATCATGAAATCAGCAGATCCCAGAGCTCCAGCTCCTCTCCAGGATCAAGCCAAACTCTAGTAGATACAGTAAACTCCTCTCCTCATGTCCATCCCGCCTCTCTCCTCCTCCCAAATCCTTGGAATGGAAATGTTTCTCAGGACCTAATCCAGGCCTTGGGAACATGCAGACAAGGGTTCCAAGCTGCCAATATGATTCCCTATCCTTAAAGCTGCAGCACTAATTAGCCAATTTCCTTAATCACCTTGGAGGCTGTAAATTCTAACTAAGGAACAAAACATACAGAGAAATTGTTTCCAGTTTAGTCCTCTCCACTGGACCTCAGGGCGCACCTTCTCTAGGCAATTCTGGTCTATTCTAAAGTTTGAACAACTCCATCTAATCATGCAGAAGCCTTCCTTCTTAGAAGATTCCTTCTAAACCTCTTAGGAGATTTAATCCCCTCACCCATTTTACATCCCCACCGTGCCTTTATGGCTTAAACTACCTTCTTAGCCCAAGATAAAGAGGGAGAAAAACATACTCCTAGAATGTGGAATCCTACCCTTGCACTCAATAACAATTCATCTGAATACTAAATTCTTGTCTTAACTCCATTAATCACTCCAAACTAAACCGCAATGCAAACTCAGGATTTAACACCAACTGAGTCTTACAATTAAATCCTGTCTAAACCTAAACACAAAATACCAACCATAACTCTCACATTTATTCCTATTGTCAACATTTGCTAAGATATTAACCAAATCCGTAATTCTGACCATCCTGCCAGCTGACCGTGGACTATGATTCTGCCATAGTTTAAGAAGGGTGGGTTGGTGGTATTCTGAAGCTTTCTTGGGACAGGTTCTAGGATGTAGAACACAGGCAAATTCTTTCTCCTAGGAATTCTGGAGGTCTCTAGCCTTTCAATGGGCTTCCTGAGATGATTGTGGGTGGATGAGTGCATTGGTGGGTTAATGCACTAGACCTCATTCTGCTCTGAAACAAGAGTAACCCCATGGACTTTCCAGTGGTCATCTTCTTCCCATCCACTATCCTTTTTACTTTTTCAATCTTCTCCTTCTTGAGTGCTGGGAGCATCCGTCCCATTGCTGCTTCACTTTTTTACCCTCCTGCCCCTCCCCTCTAACCCCTGGAAGGCTGGGACAGGCAGGGGTGGGGGACCTGGGAATCAGGAGATGAAAATCCCAAATTTTTGGCCACCCCCACTCTTTCTCAGTTTCCCCAGATCCCTAGTACAGTCAGAGTTTCGGGCTCAGGGTCCCTCCACACCCTCCCCCCAGCAGTTGCTTTGCCCAACATGAGTCTGCTGGATGCCTCACCCCATCTTTCTTCCAGCTCAGACATGTCAAGGTTTCAGGAGTCGCTAGGTAGGGGCTCCACATGTCGGGACCTGTTCCTCACACTCCCTCCTGGAACCAGCACGTAGGCAGGAGGGGCGCTGAGCCCAGCTGCACAGCCAGAATCCCAGCTCCTACAGGCTTCCACTTCCCATGTCCTCAGTGCCTCTTTGACTCACTTGGGATCAGCTGCTTCCTCCCTCTTTCCCCTTTAAGGAACCCTCACAAACTGAGGAATTAAGCAAAGGTATAGAATTGGCTGAAGGCAACTAAGTAGCTCAGTGGGAAGAGCACTAGGCCTGCAGTCAGGAAAATTCATTTTCCTGAATTCAAATCTGATCTCAGACATTTACCAGCTGTGTGATCCTGGGCAAGTCAGCTTAACCCTGTTTGCCTTGGTTTCCTCATCCATAAAATGGAAAACTACTCTAGTATCTTTGCCAAGAAAAACCCAGATGGAGTCACAATGAGTTAGACCCAATAGAAGAACAACACAACCTCAGACTGGGCCGAATGATTTAATCTATTTCTGCTTTTTCTTCTCTCTTCCTGGGCAGGGAGAAAAATTTGTTTAATGGTCAGATAGGCAGACAAGTCACTGAGAAAATCTCATAGTCATAAGGTTAGAATTCTTTTCCTGGACATAGGATGATGAACATAGACACTTTTAGATTATAGTTTGAAGCCGGAAGGGATCTCAAGAAGTTTTTCACCCAGATTCGTTTTACAGGAGAAAATTGAAGTTCAGAGGTTAATTGAAATGACCCCCCTCCTGAAAAATTAGGGAATGAGGTTTTCCTTAGCTTTTGATACAAAGATAGGGAAGGGAGGATAGTGGAAAGAAGGTTGGAGGATGTGTCAGAGAGTTTGGACCTAAGTCCTCTGCCTTTGGGACCAGTGTGCTTTTCACTGTACCATAACGTCTCCATTCTCTAGCATGGGCACCCTAGTAAGGGTCCTGACTTTGCAGGTCCATTCTACTGTTCCAGCTCCCAACAAGCAGCTATGAGAGAACCCTCTCATCATCTATTAAGGGTTGGACATTCTATGATTAAGGTGTGAAAGAGATCTTTGAGATCATGCAGTACCATCCCTCCATTTTACAGATAAGAAAGTTGAGTCCCAGAAAAGTGAAGGAATTGCCTCAAGTCACACAGGAGAAGAATTCAAAATACAGTCAGCCTACAACTCTAAATACTCTTCCCACCATACAAAGACCTCCCCCCCATTCTCCCTTTTCACCATATTTCTTCCCATGTCTTAGGATCATAGGACATATTGAACCAGAAGAAACTTTAGAAGTCCTCTAATCTAACTCCATCATTTTACACATGAGGAAACTGAGACCCGGAGACTAAATGACCTGACCAAGGACATATAAATAGTAAATGGTAGATGGGATTTTAATTCAGATCCTTTGATTCCAAGGTTAGGATTCTTTTTATTGTACCATGCGCTGTAGCTCTGTATTTTACCTCTCCCTCCATCACTCCATCTCCAGCTGCTTATTTTACTCTCATCATCATCCAAACCCTTTTTTTTTCCTGTTATTCCTAAGGATAAGACTTAAAAAAAAAAAAAAAAAAAAGGAAAAAGCTAAAAAAAAAATCCTATTAGGACCTCACTATACCCTATAAGGGTTGAGTAAAGGGGAGCTGTGTGAAACTAGAATAACTACCGTGGAGAAACACCCCCAAATTCTCTAAATTAGCCAGCACCTCCACCAAAGAGGCTGCTAGGACTGAATGCCTAATTAGCTTAATGAACAGGGCCTTAATTTCTAATTGGGGGGGGGGAGGCTTCTGATTATTCATGAATTCTTCTGCTTTCATTTTTACTGCACGGAAAGGGTAGGTTTTCGATTCATTTTCACCCTAGCTAATGGCTCCCCTCTCTGAAAGGCCCCTGCAATTGTTAATTGGATTTAATTACAGAGGTAATTAATGATTTTATTGGAAAACTGAAATGGTGTGTGTGTTGTATTTCAGATAGATGGGAGAGTCAAATAGTGAGGCAAAAAGAGAGATAGGAGAAAATCCTCGATTACATTTGGGCAAGGAAAGGTAGCTGGATAGAGGTAGCTTCGGAAAGGAAGTAGTGGGGATGGGGAGGGCTAGAGGAGGAAGAGGAGAGGGGAAAGGAATGATTGAGTGGTAGAGCTAGAAGGAAATCAGAGCTAGAAGCTAGGTCTTCACATTGCTAGCCTGGCACTTTTTCCAGTGCAACAGGGGAGGAGAAGGCAGTAAGCCACATGTAGATCAGGGATGGTGAGGGGGGCCTCCAGCCCTCTTCCTCAAAAATGAAATAATGGATATGAAAGCACTTGGGAAAACAACCAGGCTATACAAATACAAGCTATATTTATAGCTATTGTCTTTTACTCTTGCTGGTAAAATGTATTTGCTTCTTGGCTGATGGATGGATAAGCAAATTTCTAATCTGGCAGGGTGGCAGTCCAGTTTAGTGAAAATAGCACTGAACTGGAGAATCAAAAAAATCCAAATTCTTGTCTTAACTATGACACAGTAGGCCCTTGGCCCTCACTTTTCTATATAGTACTTAACTAGAGATCCCTAACTAAAGCCCCTTTCATTCTGACATTCTAAAATTATCTGGCTCTTTACCTTAATATTTGCTATTTTCTTTATATGCCCATTCTTGTATGCACTGTCTCATATGTATTACCTTCCCCCTGTCCCCCCACCATGTGGGTATGGAATAACTTAAAATTTTTACCCTTTTCAAGAGCTGGGGGGGGGGGAGAAGGGGGAAGGAGATAACTCAGCAGCTGGAGAGGCAAGCTTTAGCTGGTAAGCTTTCAGGGGGCCAGTTTATGTTCTTATTATAGGGTCCTCAGTACAGTGCCATGGTGGCTTTTTGGTTGAAGGAAGAATTGAATCCTTCCTTTATTTTTGATAATGGTTATGTGAATATCAAGGAGAAGGAGAAAGCTTGTAGCTCTTATTATGGATTGTTTCCTCTCATTTGTCTAAATTAGGGATCAAATCTTCCCTGGCATCCCAGGCTGACCTGCTCACTCCCTTTGTCTCCCCCCCCCCCCGCCCCAATTGGAACCCACCAACATTCTAGGCAACCTAGAGGAGCAAGCATCATACAATGTTTCAATGAAAGGAATATTAGAAATCATCCAATTCAACCGCTTCCATTTACAGATGAAGATCATATAGCAAGTCAGTGGCAGCCCTGATAGACACCATTTTCTATTGCAGAGTTTTGCCCCAGTTCTACGGAGAGAGGAAAGGTGTGGGGGGAGGGGAAGGGACAGGGTGGCAGAAACCCCTGACAGGATGATCATAGGATTTAGAATTGGGAGGAACCTTAAGATCCTCGCTAGTCCAACTTCCTCATTTTACAGTAGAGGAAACTGAAGTCCAAGGAGTTAAGTGTTTTTGCCCCAGGTCACTCAGTAGTAAATGGTATAGCTGATATTTCAAGCCAGTCCCTCAGATTCCAAAATCAATTGGTGTTCATTCTACCACACCATTCTATGAGTTTCTGGAAGGTAGACTGAGGTTTCATGTTCAATTAAGTTCAAGTCAACACATTTAGTATTTTCTGGGAGCAGAGGAGTGTCTGTGTGTGTGTGAGACAAATAGTTTGAGAGAAGAGACAGACAGAGACGAGAGAGAGGAAAGAGATAGACACAGAAAAGGAGACTGATAGGGAGAAAAAAAGAGAGAGACAGACAGATGGACAGACACACACACACACACACACACACACACACACAGACACACACACACACAGACACACACACACACACACACACACACACACACACATGGATTGGAGTAGGGTTTGTTTTCCAAAGCTAGGACAACAATCTTCAGTCACAACACCAACATCTTATCCAGGGAAGTAGATGCCACCCCTCTACCTAACATGGCACTCTACCTTACCATATTTTACTAGTGTATATTATATAATCCAAACTTCATTTCATAGGATAAAAGTCAGCTGCCTTCACTAGGTCTGCTGTCTAGTTAAAGGAATAAGATGTATATACAAATACTCAAATATACAGTACATGTTAAGTACATTAGAGAGGTGCAAAACAGAGGCCTTTGGGAAGTCTGAGGGGGGAAATGGACAGGATCAGGGAGAGGTAGACTTCCTCTATTCTAGGCAGTGAATAGCCTGGAGACTCAACCTTCTGCATCTGGCCAGTGTCAAGGGTTGGCAGGAAGGGACTGGGTTCTGTCCCTGCCTCCTCCTGCCAGCTGTCTAGAAGACCATGAAGGTTGTCTATGTCAGCCTCTTCCTGGGAAGGTAGCTTCTAAGTTCAAGCCTTTCCCTGGGGGAAGGAGGGGAAAGCAAGAGCCAAGAGAAGCAGGTCAAAGCACATCTCCCCCCCTACCCCCCCCTCCGCCTCCACCCACCTCCACCCAGCCAAGCAGGCACAGACAACTGGAGCCTGTTGGACCAGAACCCAGTTGCCTTGCCCTGACATGCTCCAGAAGCAAGACCTAAGGAGCGTCAGTGAGTCAGTTCCCGGGGTGGTGGGAAGTTGGGGTGGGGGAGTTGGAGAGAAGAACCAAGAAAGTAGGAAGAGGAAAGTGAGAAAGAGGTAGAGCAAGAGAGGAGGAAGGCTATATTGGTCTCAGGTTGCTTCCAAAATACTACAATTGGGGGAGAGAAGAGCAAGAACAGGGAGTATGATTAGATGCACTCTAATTTCCCACAAAAATATTACACTATGAACTCTACAAGGAGGGTAGGATAAATCAAGGAGAGGTCATAGGGTCAGTGGGGAAGGGGGTGAGTGCCCCATCTTGTACAATATTACAAAGTGGAGGGTGGGGAGAAGGCGCAAGGAGAATTCCAATCCCAGCATGGAAAACCTGGCTTTGTTTGCTTGGCTGGTCTTTTGCCCAAGGTACTTCTCCCCCCACCCCCTTTTTCAGGACCAGACAAGTCCTAGGCATCACTGCTGGCTGCAGATAGGGCAAGGCTGGACGCCTATCTCTCCCTCCATTGTCTGGGGAATGGCAAGATCGGATCAGCCACTTTTCCCTGACAATACACCACAATCAACAGGAGGCTGCAGCCTGAATCTACTAGAGAGACTCTTTCATTACCCAGCTGACAGTCCATCCCTCCTCAGCCCCTGACAGTGATGGGAAGAGATAAGGGAGAGAGGTTTGAACTGGGGTGTGATGGCACAGAGGATGCCCAGAAGACTCTCACACTGTGGGCATAAGTGAGGCAGGGCAGAGACTACAATTAGAGCTGGGGGAAAGACTTTGAACTCTAGAAAAGATCAGTGGCAACTGGCTACTCCATCCCAGAGGGAGAAGAGGATGCTAGGAAGTTGTTGTTGCTTTTTAAATTTAAAAAGATATAAACTGTAGCAATTAAATATGTTTTGCCACTATCTATCTTAGTGCTTCCCTGTTTCCTTTTCCAGCCCTGGGCCCCATCAAAATGGTCATTTTACAACTTTTCATCTTCAAAAGTAATTGGATACACATGACCCTTGCTCTTTATGCTACTCAACTTCAGTCATCTTTTTTAGAAGTTGGGAGGTAGTATGAGATAGAAGTGAAAAAATACTGCTTAATGAGAAAACACTAGACTAAAACCTGGGGAGTAGTCTTGTACTGCTCTTCCTCACCCCAACCTTACCAGCTATGGAAGTATAATCAAATCTGAGCCTCAGTTTCCCTATTTGTAAAATTGGCATTAACTCCATCACAGGTTGTGAGGGAAATGTGTTATCAGTAAGATATTTTTAGGGGCCGGTACTTTGGGGACTTCCAGTTTGGTTTCCAAAATTTCTTCCTCTTTGCCTTCCTTTAATCTTTGTAGTCTCATCTCTTTTTTGGGGGGTGGGGGAGAGGGAAGAAGGAGGGGAACTTGAAGGAAGAGTCAAACAGGGTTAATTGACTTGCCCAGGGTCACACGGTTACTAAGTGTCTGAAAACCTATTTGAATTTAAGTCCCTCTACTCTCGGTGTCCTTTGACACCTAGCTGCCCCATGTTTTATCTGCTCTTAATATCCTCAAGGTGGGATGCCCACACATGTGGAACTCCCTCAGTCAGAAGAAAGGAGCCAGATTAGGAGGAAATTCTAGATTCTCTGCATAGTGGCCTAGAGTAGTCCTGGAGCTCTGCTTCCCAGATGGCTCTCCTCCCTCTGTCCCAATGTTGTGAAAGAAAGAGAAAGTAAAGACAGAACAGTTGGGATTCAATAAGTCTCCAAGCAAGGCAGGAGGGTGTTACCAGGGAATGGTGAGTCTGGGGACACCCACCCACCCATGGATTGGCCAAGCTCTTCCCTACCTCCTACACCAGCCCCGTAATTAATAAAGGTACCTGAGAGGTCTAGGATGAAGTGGTGCTCTAGTGAAAGGGAGAGCCGATGCCTGAAGCTATAAACACATACACCTGGTGGGGGTGAGAGGGGAGAAACACTTCATTCACTCCTGCTTCCTACAAATAGTGTTACTTGTTTATTTTATTAAGTACTTAGTAAGTGCAGAGAACAATGCTAGACTTTGGGGAAAATGTAAAATCTAGGCAAAACAAAATCCCAGGGTTTATATTCTGGTAGGGGATTAGTTTTTATGGAAGCTCCTAACCAAGAGTGAGATGCTCAGTTAGGAACAGGGAAAGACAGAACTAGGATAGAGAAGGTTAATTAAAATGAACCCTTTTTCCTCAAGGCAAATTTCACCAGAGACAACCCATACAGATAAATATCTGTCCTAGGAGATGTCCAGGGCAGATTTCATCAGGGCCCCTGAAAACCTGCTGACACTCTTTACAGATAAGTTCTTCCAGAATTCTTTCACTCCTTCACTGTAATTGAAGCTCATTTTGTCCAATTCTGCAAATGGGCTGGGCTGGGGTGGGGTGAAGAGGGAGGGAATGTTGGGTTGCTCCTCAGATAAGATTAAGCTCCAGAAAGATTAGGGATTGAGGTTTTCCTTGGTTTTTGATGTAGAAATAGAGAGGGGAAGATAGTAAAAGGAAGCATTTCAAACCATTCAATCCCCTAAAGCCAGGAGAAAACAATATAATACCTTCACACTTTCACAATCTATTATCTCTTTTGGTCCTAACAACAGCCATTAAGCAATAGATTGGGCAGTTATTGGGAATCACAGCATCCTGTAGCAAGGTCATTTAAAACCCTCTCATTTTACAAAAGAGGAAACTGAGACTTGAGATTTAATTTACCTAAACTCACCTAGGAGTAAGAGAATTAAGATCCAAATTCAAGTCCTTTGATTCCAGACTGAATGCTCTTTCCCTACATTATTCTCCAAAGGATGTGATCAACCTTTCAAAGATGCAAATCCCAATCCAGCCATGCCAGCTTATGTGCATGTTCTCCTTACAAATTCACTATGGGAGGGTCTACCTAATGTGTCCAAATCTTTCCTCTCAATCTCTCCCAACTTTGGGATGGTACTAGTGAAATACTTTGGCTATTCATGTTTCATACCTTCTATCCTGCTTCTTTATCTTTTTTGTCCTGTCTCATAATTTTTGGATGACATCATTTACTATTGGTTTTTCATAGTTCCTGGTGGGTCATCTATTGAAGCTTGCTCACACCTAGAAATGAAACTTTGTATTGATCTCTGTATGATTCTCATTTTTAGTTCTTTGGAGGAAGTAAGTTCCATGTCTCACTGGCATATAACAATACTTGACAATATTAGTAGTGAAAAGATAGGCCTTTGCTTTTATGGGAAGCTGGGGGTCAATAAAAGAGCTTTGCAATTTCCTCAACACCAACCATTCCAGTTTTCTTCTTTTGCAACCCTGGGACCAGAATATTTTCCATATTGTCTATTCTAGGTATACTGCTGAACACACTCTATGGGGTGTTCATCCAAATGCATATGAAAATCTGGGCAATAAATATTTTTCATCTATTTGTTTTCATGTGTGGATGGACAAGCCAAACTCCTTTACATGATTATAGATTTCTCCCAGGATGCTGTGCAATATCTCAGGGCTTGATATAACCAGCACTTTGTTGAAGCACAGCCCTTCACCATTCAGAAGGTATTCCTCCACTCTGTGCCAGATCTTGTCTGTGGTGGACACTTTTGGTAAATCTATCTCTGTTAATTGCCTCACCTATTGTTTACTATCAGAGGGCCATTGATCAAGGCTATTTTTTGCCACTACTCTGCCACAGTTTGCAAGACAACATAAATGATCTTTTTAGAGTAAGATGGGACACATTTACTATAAAAGAATCTGTTTTTTTAAAAACTGAACTTTAAGTTTTTCTATAATCAATATATATATACATATATATATGTGTATATATATATATATATTTTTTTTTTTTTGGTTAATGGTCACATAGTAAGAATGAGGTTTATTATTGCCAAAGCCTGCTTGTTCTCTATTGATACCCTCCTTTGAGAATACTCTCTTTAATTGAATATAGATTTTGTTGTTGTTGTGTTCAGTTGTTTTTAATCATGTCTTGCTCTTCCATGGCCCCATTTGGGGTTTTCTTGGCAAAGATAGTGAAGTGATTTTCCTTCTCCAGATCACTTGACATAAGAAACCGAGGCAAACAGGGTAAAGAGACTATGGGACATGGGGAGTGAGAGATTATGAAAAGTAGGGGTAATTCCCAGCTTGTGCCTGCCCTGAAAGAATGGGAAGATGGTGTTGCCTTCAAGAATAAAAGGAAAGGAATGGGGAATGGAGGAAGAGGACAGCTTCATATGTTCACAAATAGGAAGAGGCAGAATTGGGTCTTATCTTAAGGCACAGCAACTGTGGATCACAATCCTGACTGCCTGTGCAGGAACAATGGAAGTATGTGATGTAGAGTGAGGAAGGAGAGAGGGATAGGTGACACTATAACAGCATTGCTACTGTGACAAGCTACAGCCTCCCTGGGAAGCAGAGGACAGTAGAGTCAAAAGCAAACAAAAACAGATCCCAGAGGGCTGCATATCAATTTAGAAAACCTCAAATTAACATTATTAATGTTGCATTGTATTTGTTTTTTGTTTAAACATTCCCAACTATATTTTAATCTGGTTCCAGTTCTAGTCATACTCCTACAGGGTGAGTTTAAAACCTTTATTTTAGGGATCTGATTTTGGAGGTAGCAGGACATCCTCAGTTGGGCCTCATTTCCCACATAACCATTATTTTTCCTATGAAAAGTTCCCCTCACATCTGGATGAGACACCCCTGCAAGGAACCTGCTTGGACAATGTTTATGGGAAAGAAGTTTCAGAATGGGATGAGGAAAAGGGAGATCAGGGGAAAAGTCTGTAGTGTCCTCCCATCTAGGGAGCTCTTGTTAGGGCTGAAGGTGGGTAGCATTCCATAAATAAATGGTGTACATACTCCTGCTCATCTCTCCAATATGGTTGCATAGACAGATACTAACAAATGCCTCTATACCTATGATGGTGAACACATGGCTTTTCTAGATGAAAAGAAGCATGAACCTGGGCTCTGCCATTGTGTGATGCTGGGCAAACCAATTAGCTTTCCTGAGAAGTTCAGTGCTTTCACCTATAAAATTGAGAATAAACTTTACAGGGCTGTTGAGAGGATCAAATGGGACACTTATCTAACATGTGTTTGTATTTTTGGTAAATGTTAAAATGATTCATAAATGGAAATTTAAGAAGCTGAGGCAGATTGATATGTTAGGGAATCTTCTCTTTATCTAGCTTATGGAAAAGGTGGCAAGGGCTGGTACCTGGAAAGCTCAAGATATCCTTAAAAACAAAAACAAAACAAAACAAAACAACAAAAAACCAACCCTGGAATGGCCTTTCTCTCCTCCAGCATTTGGCTGACAATAATATCTCTCTGCACAAAGCTGATAATACTTCCAGTTTTCCCTACAGTAGGGAGCTCCATCTATGTTCTTTCCAGGAGAGTAAGTCTTTTGTATACATCTCTATACATCAGCTCTCAGAAAGGAAACCGGTTAAGTTTATCAGCTTAATTTCTGGGCATGTAGGTGATGTACTAGGTAGATACGAGTTCAAATCCAGCCTCAGATACTAATAGGAAGATTGGACACTGATTTGGATCCTTATATGTAAAATGAATTGAAGAAGGAAATAGCAAAACTACTACAGTATTTTTGCCAAGTAAACCCCAAATGGGACCCCTTTGAGTGAGATATCACTGAAAAATGAATAAAAACCATTGACCAAATTCAATAAATCAACAAATACTTTCTTGAGCATCTGCAGCATGACAAGTACTGTGTTAGGCACTGGGGATACAAATAAAATGAAAGAAACACTATCTCCTTTATTCCCCCCCCCCCAAAGAGTTTACAGCCTAATGGGAACAAGTATATGCTATATATATATATATATGCAGTATCAATTCAAGGCGATTAAGTACAAAGTAGCTAAATACAGGATTCTTTGGGAGCAAGGGCCCTAGGAGTTATGTGCAACTGGATAGCTTTATGTAAAAGGTGTTTTTTCAGAGGTGAAGGATGTAAATATGTTCAAAGAATGGTTGGGATGGCCAATCCTCAGAGGTTCCATAGGTAACCCCTTCAACACCAACACTTCCCCTTAGCACCTACCAGCTGTTTTCAAGAGCGTCTGACTCTTTGTGACCCTGATTTGGGATTTTCTTGGCAAAGACACTGGGATGTGGAAAGATTCACTATTTCATTCTCCATATCTTCACAAAAAAGGAAAGCAAACAGCGTTAAGTGATCTGCTTATAGTCACACAATTAGAATCTGAGGGCACATGAGCTCAGGAAGATGAGCCTTCCTGATTTCAGACCTAGTGCTAGCACTCCATTGTGCCATCAAGACGCCTGCCACCAATCTAAAGGGAAAGGGAGCTTGTGGTATGATCTTTGGAAAAGTTCTCAGCTCACTTCAACCTTTTGCTTTAACAAGGTGATAAAGACCAATGCCATATTCTTCTGCAGGCTTTTACCAGCTAATCTATAAGAGAATCTGCTTTTTCATGGAATTTGAGAGCCAGAAGGATCTTTCTTTTTACCTAATCAAATGCCCTCTTATTATAAAGAAAATGAGGTCCAGTGATTTCTCTATGATCACATAGATGGATGTGTTCTGGGGAGAGTGAGGGAGTGGAAGAGAGAACACTTGCCTGGGTCCCTAGACATCCTACCTAGCAGCCTAGTGCCCTCAGTACTGTTTAATTTGCTTTGAGAAAGTTGTCTACCTTTGCATGCTTTGGTTCGCCTTTGCAATTCCCTGAACTTGGAGGCTCCTTGTATGGTAGATTCAAAGACTTCCCTGCATTAAGCACAGCAACATTATTAGGAAAATACTAACATGTTTGGAAGAACTTTGGTAGAATGGAGAATTCAGAGGAGAAAGAAAAGAATAAGGAAGGCCTTGAGAGCATACAACAAAGCATGGGGTAAGGGGAAGTCAGAGTTGTTCTGTTTGATTCCAGCATTCCAGATGGGTGGAAATTGTAAATAGTAGCAGCGGACATTTATCTAGCTCTTTAGAAATCTACAAATCCCTTTACAAAAATAAGATAATTTAAGCATTATCACCACTTTGTAAGGTCATTACTCTGAGTCCCATTCTATAAATGAGGAAACTGAAGGTCAGGGAGGTTAGGAAAGTCACTTAACCAAGTCACATTTTCTTCATTTGTAAAATGGGGTGGGATAATCTAAAAAGGACTTTATAGTACTCAACAACAAAATTTAGTCACCATAGATCAGAGACAGGATCATATTTTTACAAGGGGGATTTCAACAATTCTCAGGAGAAAACAGGCATGTTGTTTCTGTAGGCAGATGTGTAGAATGAAGGATATGTTTCAGAAGAGAGGGGAATAGAATAGCAGAAACTGTGTAACCCCTTTTGGCTTTGAAACAAAATGTGACATACAGAATGGCAATCTTATGTACCAGGAAATATGGTGTTTTTCTTACTCTTCATTTTCTAAAGCAGCAGGTTTGGATCCCTAGATTGCCTAGGGTAAGAGGAAAGTTATATTGAAGGATCCCCTTGGTTTGGTGTGGGTAAGAAATAATCTGAAAAAGAAAATCATAATTCTATCTAGTTTAGTAACCTATAGTAGCTATCAGATATTGGAGGAAAAGGGAACTAGCATAGGTGTGGGATAGAATACTTGGAACTCACACCCAGGAAGTGAGTTGGCAATTAGTAAGAACAAATTTTAGTGAATCAGCCTTCTTCTAATGCCCCAAGACTGGCAGGAGGGCATACAACAGAAATCCACAAGGGGTAGAATGTTGGACCAATAGTCTAGATTTCTGCATTCTGATGTCCATTGTTGAGTAGGTAACCTAAACTTCTCTACTTCTATAACATATGTTACACAGGATGCAAATAATGAAACAATGTATGCAAAAGGAGTTTAAATAGTAAGGGATAGCTAGCTAGGTGGCAGTAGATAACACTGGCTCAAGAGAATGAGTTCAAATCCAACCTCAGATCTGTAACACTAGCTGTGTGACCCTGGACAGGTCACTTAACCCAATATAGAGAGAGAGAGAGAGAGAGAGAGAGAGAGAGAGAGAGAGAGAGAGAGA
>JAJPUD010000338.1:0-29082 GCA_023553655.1 Myrmecobius fasciatus | reverse complement strand
AGAGAGAGAGAGAGAGAGAGAGAGAGAGAGAGAGAGAGAGAGAGAGAATAGTATTAAAGATTCTTGGTGTCTCTCCATCCCCTCCTGAGTTATGGAATAAGAGCTATACCCCAGAGGTTAAAAAAAAAAAAAAGTATCCCATTGAGCCAGCAACTACTGTGCAACTGAGTTTTAACAGGACCACCTGAAGTTCTGCAAGTCTTGATTTAGGAATGAAATTTGTTCACAATGGAACTGGAGATCACAGCAATTAGAAAAGATGGGAGTCTTTTTAGTTTGCAGATCTAGCAATCTCACTAAATGTCAAGATTTTTAGTTCCTTCCCCATTCTAGTGGTCTCTATCAGATGATCTTCAACCAATCAATGCCCCTCTAGATTTATATTGCTTCCATCTAAACCGTATCATGCTCCAGATATAGAATGACCAGGCTAAGGATATTAGGACTATCTCCTTCCTTGGCCTGAAATATGAAGTCTTTCAGTGCACTTTATATGACTGAATGAGTGTTTTGGGCAGTCAGGACACACTATTAAATAAACAGCATGAATGATCGGGGAATCCTTGTTCTTTTATAGAAAACTAACAACTAAGCTACCATTTTCTATCCAAATAGCAGAACTGCCCAACCCAGTCTTTGTTCTTCCCTTTCGTTTACTCTCAATCTCACATTTCTCTACCAGAAAGCTTTTTGTTAGCTGGTGGATCATCTCCTAGGGAAGGAGGGAGAAAGACAAGATTTATATATTGCTAATCTTCTCAATGGGTAGGAGAGTGGCAGGGAAGAGGAAGAGAATTTGGAGCTCCAATTTTAAAAATGAATGTTAAATATAAAATTCTAGGATTTAGGGCTTCAAAGGACTTTAGGAAGCATGAATATATTTAATCTCTACCTCTCTCTCCTTCCCCTTACAAGAGAGGAAGTTGAAGTCTAGGAAATCAATGTGATTCACCTATGGCCACTCAGTAAGTGCACAGCCAAGATTTAAACTAGTGAGGTCACTTTCTACTTAGGTGATGTTGAGCATGTCTTTGTATGCTCTCTGTGCTCAGTTTCCTCACTTGTAAAAGGAAGGGACTGGAACAGATATAATAAATCAGACCCTGGGTACCCACTCCTATTCATTCTGTGCTTCAGACCTTTCCTCACTCGAAGTAGGGACTAAGAATGGCATCCTAGACTCACTCATCTTTAAATCTCAAACTAATGCCTACTCCTTCTCATGTCTTACCTCTCTCCTCAGCTCAGGGTGGGACTGGGAGGAGAGCAATCTGGGGGAGATGCTAATTAGTTCTGACAAATTAATAAAGAAAGCCTCATTTATTCTCCAGATCTAATTTCCGTCTTGGTGTTGTATTTTCCTGCCCAATAAACTGCTGTCGGGTAAGCCGAGTTTGAAGAAGGTGGGGTGGAGTGTGTGAGGGTCAATCTAAAGGCAGACAAATGCAATGGGTTTCTTTCTTACCCCGCCCCTAGCCCCCAACACACTCCCACACCTCAGCACCTCCAGGAAGCCAACCTCAGACATTAAGCTGTCAAAACGGCTCCCAATTATCTCCCTCTATGCCCGGCGGCTCCAGCAGTGACAGGAGTAGTGTTGACTCATTCTGTCACCGGCCTGCTTGGCCCTGAGAACTACTCCGGGAAAATGCAATTTAATGAAGTCCTATGGCAGAGCTGGAGACACCCCAGTCTTTGGGAGGAGGTCATCCTCGAGGAAGGGACAACAGATAGTCTCCTCCTCCTTCCTTCCCCAGGGGCCAAATCTTCCTTATCTGCCAATGAATGCAGAGTCACAGATCCCTCCAGAGGCCATTCAGTACTTCCCACAACCTCCAATTCACACCTCCTCAGTCACACCTCCTTAGCCAGAATGCATAAAGACATTACCCACGGAAAAAGAAATTGCTTCTTACTATGTAGCCCAAGCAGTTGGGAAGTTCTTTCTGGGGTTTAACTGCCATCCCAGGAGCAGCAACTCCCTTCTTTTATCTTTTGAAACAGCCTTGGGGAGAATTACAGAGAGTCAGCCATAATGGGGAGCAATTCCAGGCTGGGATGAAAGGCTGCACAAAGAAAACTGGTGTGGGGGAAATGCTGCCATCTCTTTCCTTTTTCTTTCCCTCTAGACTTTCTTCTTCTAAGGATGCCTAAGAAGCCAGGGAATTAGCTGGCTGGGCTGCTTAGCTCTTTCTCTCTCTACCTCTCCTCCTCCTCAATCCCATCCCATCCCCATTCGGGGAGCAATGTGCTACTGAACAAATATGGCTCCCTTTTCAGCCCTCTCTACCCTGGTCTTTCTTGCCTCTTTCCTAGTAGTTGCAATCCAACTTCGATTGAGACTGCTTCCAACTGAGGAAGCAAATGAATACCCACTCCAGGGATGTGGGAGACACACAATTTAAGGCTTTTCACCTTCTTCAACATCTGCTAAAATCCAAGGGAGAGTGGAATGACTATTCCCTGACCCCAGGACTAGTTAGCTGGGAACCTAGAGAACAGGGAAAGAAGCAATGAATTATTGCCCAGCCAGGGAAAGACTAAAAAAAAGGCAGGAGCTCAGCTCAGAAGCCAACTTTAAGGTCCTGAACTGGTTCTTGAAGAGCTTCTGGTCTGGCCTAGAAAGCCTGAAGGGTAATTAATGTAGTTCAGAGCACCTTCACTTGAACACTTTTTCTGATACTACTACTTGTTAGTAGTGACTATAGGCAAGTCACATAATATTTGCACATCATCTCTCTTTTTTTTTTTCTTTTTAAAAAAAATCCATTATTTAAAATTTAATTTATGGAATAAAACAAGAATTTCCATAATAGCTTATTTAAAAAGATGAATGTACATGAAATCTATTATGTTCAACTTACTACTCCTAAATGTAACAATGCTGTGTAACTTTTTTTTTTTTTTTAATTTCTCCCTCTCCCCTCTCCTCCAAACATGGCAAAATTACATAGTATCTGAGATGGGATTTGAATTCAAATCTTTTGTCACTGTACATCCAGTGTTCTATCTATTACCTGGTACCTTCCTTAGCAAATCAAATAATATTTGTAAAGCAATTAGCAAAATGCTTGGCCATGTGGTAAGCACTTACTAAATGCTTATTCTCTTTACCCTTGCTCCCTGATAGTTCAGTGGTATTGTTCTTCTGCATCTCCCATGGTTTTTTTTTTGACATAGTTCTGGGTGCAGAGAAGGTCCACTCCCTGTTGCCTCCCTAATTAAATTAAATAATATTTGGAAAGCAATTATCAAAAATGTTTGGCATGTAGTAAGCAGTTAATAAATGCTTATTCTCTTCCCTCTTGCTCCCTGATAGTTGCAGTGTTATTGTTCTTCTGCATTTCCCCTCATTTTTGACATAGTTCTGGGTGCAGAGAAGGTGTGTAAATTTGCACCTCATCTCTCAAATGGGGGGATCAGTAACTCTCAAACTTTTTGATCTTAAGACCCCTTCTACACACTTAAAAACTGAGGATCCCCTAGGGTGTAAATGTCGATATTTACCATATTAGAAATTAAAATCCTAGTACTATTGACCTCATCAGACCTTCCTTGCCTTCTGGTATTGCCCTGAGATCCCCAAACACTGAGAATCTCTGGGCTTGCTGACAGCACTACGGTTCCTTGTAGTTCTAAATTATAATTCTGGGGAACAAGAATTGTTTATTTTTTCTTGGCAATTTTACTTTCCTAATTCTTTTTCTTTTTAAAAAATATTAAGACAGGTTTGAATTCCTCATCTTGCTCAAAGGTGTTTAAAAAATATATTGTAATTAAATTGTGTTGAGGCCACCCAGAGGAACATTTATTAGGAAGAAGCGAAAATACAAAGCCAGATGGATAATAATGTATTTACTGTATTTTCCAAGTCTTGTCTTCTCTAACTCTCTCCCTTTGGACTCAAGATGAAATTCTGGATGTCGGATTTTGACATCTAACTTGAAGTAGCTACAACCAGCCCCTGTTCAAAATTCTGGTTTTTATTTTTCTCCAAATGATCTCTTTTCTCGTCTCCAGACACTGCCTCTCTTAACCTTCTCTGAAGTCTCCCTACATGAAGATACCCATCCATGGAAGGACATCTGTTCTTGTTCACCTTTGCTCCTCATTGGGTTTTCCAAACTCTGCTCTTACCCTTTCCCAGAAACTTTAAGACACTTGTAGGTATTATAGTTAAATAATAGGTATTATACTTCAGGCTGGGAAAAGGTACATATTTATCTGTCTGAAATCCTGGCTAAAGCTCTAACCACTCTATTACTAAGTTCCTTGAGCATGGATGGTCAATAATCTGGTGACAAAAATCATTTCCCCCATTTTTTAGGTATTGATTTAAACATAATTCTTCCTCAGAGAATTATAGAATGTTAGAATTAGATAGGACCATCTGGTCCAATCCAGTTCCTTCATTTTACAGATAAGGAAACTGAGGCCCTGAGAGATGAAATTCCTTGTCCAGTCAAGGATCCACCCACCTTATTACCCAGATAACAAGAAATAGAGCCTGAGACTCCAAAATAGGTCATTGATTTCACATCCAGTGCTATTTCTATAATATGATATTCTATAATATCACCATATATTATTGCTTTTTATACACACACACATATCTATGTTTGTATATAACTATATATGCATATATATTGCAATAAATTCTTCTCCTGAAATCAAGGACTTCTATCTCCTTTCACATTTAGTAAACCTGCTCTTTCTAATTTTATTATTTCCTCTCCAAGACAATTTGAGCACTCGGTATTCTCCCTGTCTCAGGCATTCTCCCTTACCATCTTTACCAAACCTTTTACTTCTTCCTTCTAAAACCTACGCAAGACTTTCCTCCTCTAATCTCACCCTGGGTATCTCCATTTAGTTCTGACCATTCCATTTACTCTTGGCCTCTCTTCAGATCTATGTCCATAAATAATACGAACAGTTGAAAGGGGCCTCAAGATCAGCTGAGGGGCAACTTGGTAGCACATTGGCACACAGCACCAGTCCTGGAGTCAGGAGGATCTGAGTTCAAATATGACTGCAGACACTTATTAGCTGTGTGACCGTGAGTAAGTCACTTAGCCTTAATTGCTTTGCTACTCCCCTTCCCCCCCAAAAAGATGGGGGGACTACTACCTTTAAACTGACATTTTACAGATAAGGCAAATGGGGCCTTAGAGAGCTTAAGATCACATAGAATTTATTTCTGTTTACTTATTTGTATTTGCTTGATATAATGTGGAGTTGGTTGGTTTCAAGTCTTAGTTCTGTCCCTTTGGGCCTCAATTCTCCATTTGTAAAATAAAGAGATTGGAAGAGATGGCCTTTGAGGTCTCTTCCAACTTCATTATCTCTTTTCCAAATCTTAGAATTGAAAGGAACTCCAACAACAAAAAGAGTGAGAATGTTATGTGGTGATCCACATTCATAACATTCTTATTTTTTGTTGTTGTTCATTTGCATTTAGTTTTCTTATTCATTTTCTTTCCCTTTTGATCTGATTTTTCTTGTGCAGCAAGATAATTGTATAAATGTTTACATATATTGGATTTAACATGTATAACATATTGATTGCCTCTAGGGGAGGGGGTAGGAGGAAGGAGGGGAAATTTGGAACACAAAGCTATGCAAGTGTCAATGTTGAAAAAACTATCTGTGCATGTTTTGGAAATAAAAAGCTTTAATAAAAAAAGTAATAAAACATATTATAAAAAAGGAACCTGGGGGGGGGGAGAAAATCTGTAACCAAAAGCTATGTAAGGGTTAATGTTGAAGAATTACCCATACATATGTTTTGCAAATAAAATAAAAAATAAAATAAAATAAAAAAAATAAAAAAGGAACCCCAGACATCTCTCTGTTTGTCTCTTTCTCTCTATATATATCCCTTGTCTCTCTAGAAAGAAATGTCTGCCAGTGATTTTCATATTACATATATAATGTTATGCCTTATCTTTCTGAACAGAAATTTCTCTAGGCAGCTCTAGACCCAACATCCATTCAGATATGACTGAGAGGCCTACCTGAGTTTAAGACTTAGACATACAGAAAGCCCTCACTTAGTATAAAGAAAGTTGGACTGGACACAAGAGACTTGGGTTAAAACCCCAACTCAAACACTTATTAGTTGAATGACCCTGGAGGACTTCAGAGTTAGTTTTTGCTTAAACAAAATGGAGCTAATAATATTTGTATTACACATTTCATTGGGCTGCTCTGGCCTGAGAAACTTTAAAAAGGCTCTAGAAATTTAAAGTCCTGTGTAAATAAGTTAGTAATATTACTGAAAGTTTTCCTTCCTGTTCTCTCTAAAGCTTTCTCTAAGAGTCTCTTCTTAGACTAGAAGCTATCTAAAAAAGCTTGTACCCTTTCATCCTACTGAATTTCTGCACATTGCTTTCAGAGTATAGACTTCTTGAAGGCAAAACCACGTCTTATGCACCTTAGTAAGATCTACTGCCCCATTGCATTGTGCCTAATTGATGTTCAATAACTATTGATTCCCTGAATAAATGCAAAGTTTAGAACAGGTTCTCACTATAGAGGGAGAGCTCAGTATTCTGGACTGCTGAATGGTTTGACCAAATTTCAGATCAGCAGCTGGCAGAAGAGAAAATTGGAGCTGAGTGTTGGTTACTACTAGCCCTGGAAAACCTGGCTTCAGGGAACAGAGAGCCAACCTGAATCAGGGCTTTGAGCCACAACGTTGCTGCCTTAGTAAGCATGTCCCCCTAACTCCTCTGGTGCTAGTTATAAGGGCTGGCAAACAATTCTATTTTCTCTTTACTAGGGATTTCATTGAAGGCCCTCCTCTGACAGAAGTAGACTCATGGAAAACATCTTTCCCTGTCCTTCTTGACTGAAGTAGTTTAATCTGTGTGTGTGTGTGTGTTGGGGTGGTCTATCAGGTGATGGAGAGACTCAGATAAAAGATTGATGTGTGTTGGCCAGGACAAGAGTTAATCTAGCAGTATGTTTATGTGGGGGTGGGAGGGAGGTTGAGAATGGAGAGGTATGTTCCAAATGAGATGGAGCATGGAACAAAGAACAGGTCAAGACCCAGCAATTAGGAAAAAAGACTGTGTTGTGATCACAGAGCACCTACCAATTGGAGAACATCCTAGAATCACTGACTAGGTCAAAAAGGTCCTATAGAGGTCATCTTATCCATGATTCTGCTTCCATGAATGGTCTGCTCCCCACCTAGGCCAGGGATGGGGGTGGGGACAACATAATTTGCAGATGAATCTGACTTTCTCTGCCTTATTCCTCCTGAAGTCTCCTCTCTATCTCTCCACTTCTCAGAGTTTACCACAGTGGCTAATTGGAGTATGTCTATAAGGAGGTAGGGGAGCAGAGGGTGGGTGGTGAGTGGAGAATTAAACAAACTGGAAGACTAAATAATTGTCTTGGAACAGCTCTATCTTTATTGGTAACTCACATGAAAAAAGATGCAATGACAAAGAATTAGGCCAAAGAGAGCCTACAAACATTCAATAAATGGAGAATACGAATTTGAGTGGAATTCAATGCAGTTAGGGCCAGCTGGAAGTGGTGAATCTTAAGATCTTTGAATGAAGGAAGAGTTATGGCTTAGCAGAGATGATAGGAGAAAGTCTCTAGAGAGGGAGAGTATAATCTTCTTAAAGACAGAGTCCATGCCTAAGTGATCTGTGCCCTAGACACTGCCTAATTTCAGAGTATTTATATTGTGAATCCCTGATTCCTTCCTAAGGTAGGAGTATTGGGGGCAAAACAAAAACAAAAACAAAAACAAAAAAAAAAACCCTGGGCAGTGAGGGAATAGGAGGGCATCTCACCTGTCCCGATATCCACCTCCACCATTCTGCTTAGGTGAGACAGATGGCAGCCTGGCTTCCAAATTCTACCTGCAGACAATCTGTCCTCACTACCTCCATGACTGAACGGCTTATGGGGATGGAGGAGGAGTGGAGGAAAGGTGGGAGAGAGAGCCCCAGTACAAAACAATGGCCTTGAGCAAAGACAAGAGAGATGCTTGTTTCTCTTTATTTATGATTGTTATTGGGAAGAAGAAAACTCTTCTCCTGGCTCTGGATTGGGCTGTGAGCCAGGTCCTTGCTCCCTCTCCCTCCCTTCTATCTTCTCCTGTCTCTTCCTCCTCCCCCTCTTAAGTCTAACCAGGGCACAGGTTTTCCAACACACTGAGATCAAATAACTTTTCACTCAAAGGCAAAGATATTATCACTCTTCACCATTCAGCACAAACACCAGCAGACCCAACATTCCTAGATTAAAAGCCAATTAGGACGGCTTTGTTTTTTGTAGGGGCAGCAGGTCTGCCTGGCACCCTCCTTGGGAACTGGATCCCTCTGTGGGGAATGTGCCTACCATAATTCTCGGCCTCCATACTGCTGACATCTTTTCTCTCCCAGTGGATGCAGACTGGGGTTCTAACTATAGGGGGCATATCTGATATGTAGATTAAGAGTATTTGGGAAAAAGGAGAGTGATGATAGAAAATACTACATAACACATATCCTAGCTATAAGTAGGCTCTAAATAAGTTTTTTTCTCTCTGAGAGATAAATATGAAAAGTACAATTGTCTGGATGGAAGAAAATAAAAAAGATCTTTTTCAAATGATAAACAGCGACTGCAACCTTCATTGGAGTCATTATTTTACCTCCATAAACTGTCTTATAAATGCTCTCATACTGTGGCTCAAAGGCAGAGGGACTGGATCTGTGATTTCATGGGCATAGATGATATTCTTATTGTGTTAATGAGCTGACCAGAGTACTGAGAGGTTGTAGCTTACCTAAGGTCATATGGCTAATAAGTTGGGGGTGGGGAGGGAGAGTGAGAAAGTGGAGAGAAGGGGAGGAAAGAGAAAGAAAAGAGGAGGGGAGATAAAAAGATGGAAGGGGAAAAGGAGGGAAGAGAAGAGAGAAGAGGGAGAAGGAGAGATGAAAGGAAAGAAAATTTATTAAGCAGTTAATATGTGCTAAGTACTAAGTACTGGGGATCCCAGCACCCAAGGACCTTACACTGTATAATAAAGAAAAACCAATACATAATAGGAAGCAAAAAAGGAGGGGAAGAAGGATACTTCTGAGGAACCAAGTAATATACAAAGAGCAGTTAGGAGAGGGAGCTTGGGCATGGCTAAGGTCCTTCCTAAAATAGTGGTGTCAGGCAATCAGAAGAGGTCCTTGGGCTTAACTTGAGGTAGCACTTGACCTCATGTCTTCCATGGAGAATTTAAAAATGCGATTTTAAAAACTCTACTATAGCAGCCAACACTTTAATTTCTCTCTAAGTATATTCATGTCTTTACTAGCTTTTGATGAATCAGCTATGAATCCACAGTTCTGTGCTAGGTAGATTGGGGAGATGGTTTGTAGGAGGGGTTTTTGGGAAGTGGAAGGTAATGAATAGCACCATCCTTGCTTTTAAGAAATTCACAATCTAGTAGGAGACAAGTCTCATAAGAGACAGGGGAAGCAAATATATTATTCCCTAACCTTTAGAACTGACAAGGGTCTTCAGATGGTACAAATTCAATTAGATTCAACTTACCACACATTTATTAAGTGCCTACTACATGTCAGGCACTGGAGATGCACAAACATGGAAAAAGTCTCTGCTCTCAAGGAGATTACAAGAGGTCTGACAAGTAAAAAGAAGAGTACTGGGCATGAAACCAGGGAGATTCATTGTCATAAGTTCAAAATTGGCCTCAGACACTTACCTGGGCCAGTTGTGTGACCCTGGGCCAGTCACGTGACCCTGGGCCAGTCACTTATTACTATTTGCCCCAGTTTCTCATCTGAAGAATGAGATGGAGAAGGAAATGGCAAGCCACTCCAATCTCTTTGCCAAGAAACTCCCAAAGGGGTCATATAAAGTTGCACAGAAAAAAATTGACTAAATGAAATGACTAAAGAACAACAATGAACAAAAAAAGGTGAAAAATGGTAAAGGGTTGGGGTGGAAGTAACAATTTCTAGGAGGTGGAATTTGAGCAGAACTCAAAGGGAAGCAAAGGATACGTAGAGCTGAAGATGAGAAAGAAGAGAATTCCTTGACTGGGAAATAGACTTGCAAAGATAGAAGGGAGTAGAAGCCTAGAGGATGGTAAGCAGACTACTTTGATTGGAATGCAGTACAGAAAGAGTAATGTGAAATGTAACAAATGCTCACCATACAACACAATATGAAAGAGATATTTACATCAAGTTTTCAGTTTGCAAAAGTGCTTTTCTCCCATCAGTCCTGTAAAATGCATCATCACCCCATTTTATTGAAGAGGTAAAGTGCAACTTAAGGAGCCTACTGTTATTGTTTCAGACAGGATAAAGAGATCTGGGGTACACCAGTGTTCAGACAGATGAATTAGAAATTGCTTGAATGGCTGGACCCAAGAAGCAGTCACTAATGTCACTTTGGAAAGGGATCTCTAATAGAGCATTCTAAGGATCTGAACTTGGCCCTGAGCAGTGCAACCCTTTTGTCAGTGACAGAAAAAAGGCTCAGATTCAATGCTTATCAAATTTGACATAAAGCTGGAAGGCATAGCTAATGTCAGATGTTGGAATCAGGATTCAAAAAGATTGAATGATTGAATACAAGAATATTTAATGTGAATAAATGTAGTCTTACATTAGAATTTTTTTAAAAAAACAATACCACAAATTCTGGATGAGACTGGGGAGGCATGGTGGTTATTTAGAAAAGATCTGGGGATGTTAGTGGACCTCAAGCCTAATGAATAGTGTGATATAGCACAGTTGTAGGTTACATTAAAAGTCGAAAATAATCAATCAAGAATGCTTCCTTTTTTTAATGGCACATCACACCTGTGTAAGAAATAATAAAGAGCAGGGATCCAGAGAAGCACATGAAGTTTTACATGAACTGATGCAAAGAGAGGCAAATGTGTCAGGAGGATAATAGGTACAAAGCTTACCATGATGTAAGTGTAAAGAAGGGAAGAGCAGGATGTGACCTGAGATTTTACTAGATTTGTACAAGCCAACATCTTTTACAAATACAAATTGGCACTTTCATGACAATTTAGATTTTTAGAGAGTGGCTTAGAGCCATGGCAAGTATAACATCAAGCAACAAAATTGAAATTGAATGTACTTGATGGAACTGTGAACGGATCCAGCCATTCTGGAGAGCAATTTGGAACTGTGCTCAAAAAGTTATCAAACTGCACACCCTTTGACCCAGCAGTATTTCTATTGGTCTTATATCCCAAAGAAATCATAAAAGAAGGAAAGGGCCCCACATGTGCAAGAAAGTTTGTGGCAGCCCTTTTTGTAGTGGCTAGAAACTGGAAACTGAATGGATGCCCATCAATTGGAGAATGGCTGAATAAATTATGGTATATGAATGTTATGGAATATTATTGTTCTGTAAGAAACGACCAGCAGGATTATTTCAGAGAGGCCTGGAGAGACTTGCATGAACTGATGCTGAGTGAAATGAGCAGAACCAGGAAATCATTATACACGGCAACAACAAGATCATACTATGATCAATTCTGATGAATGTGGCTCTTTTCAACAATGAGATGATTCAGACCAGTTCCAATGATCTTTAGATGAAGAAAGCCATCTACACCAGAGAGAGAACTGTGGGAACTGAGGGTGGTTTACAACATAGCATTTTCAAGTTTTTTGCTGTTGTTTGCTTGAATTTTATTTTGCTTCTCTTTTTTTACTGATTTGATTTTTCTTGTGCCGCACAATAATTGTATAATTATGCATATATTGGATTTAACACACATTTCTACCATGTTTAACATGTATTGGACTACTTGCCATCTAGGGGAGGACATGGGGAAGAGGAGGGGAAATTACAACACAAGGTTTTGCAAGGGCTAATGTTGAAGAATTGTCCACGCATGTTTTGAAAAATAAAAAGAAAAAAAAAGAATGCTTCCTTTTTAGTACTGAGTATTGTGTTTTGTTGTTGGTTAGTCATTTCAGTTTTGTTCAATTCCTTGTGACCCAATCTGGGTTTTTTTTTGGCAAAGATACTTGAGTGGTTTACTATTTCCTTCTCCAGTTCATTTTACAAATGAGGAAATTGAGGCAAACATGATTAAATGACTTGTCCAGGATCACTAGTAAATGTCTGAAGCTATATTTGACCTCAAGGAGATGAGGCTTGGTACTCTATCCACTATGCCATCTAGTTGCCCCAGTATGATGAAGAGTCTTATATAAGCAGGGGTGGGAGCAGAAAATGATGGCAATCTTTTAGTGTCTGAAAATCTTTCCTGTTTCTTTTTGTTTGTTTTTGAAGGACTAGGAAGGTTAGAGTTCCTAGGAAGAGACTTTGCTCCCCAGGTTAGAACTATCCCAAAGTGGAATGGACTTGCCTGGAGGAAGTAGGTATCTCTTCTAACTAGCAGGGGTGTGTGTGGGGGGTGTTGTTTGTTTGTTTTTTTTGTTTTTGTTTTTTGTTTTTTTTTTTTGAGGCACTCATTAAATGATTTGCCATGGGGCACACAGCTAGTAATCTAGGTCAGGCTCTTCTGACTCCAGAGCCTATGCTTTATACACTGTGACCATATAGCTGCCCCATCACCAGGGATCTTTAGTTAAAAGCTGGATGACCATTGCTGGGGATGTAGCTGAAGACTTCTTTCTTTAGTATGAGTTAGATAGATAGAGGACCCTTCAGGTTGCTTCCAACCTTTTCCCCCCCCTTTTTTCTGAGGAAATTGGAGTCAAATGACTTGCTCCCAGTCACACAGCTAATAAGTGTTTAATGCCTGAGGCCAAATTTGAACTCAGATCCTCCTAACTCCAAGGAACACTAGCTGCCCCACTTCCAACTCTAAGGTTGATTGATTGCCCATAGCCACACAATTAGCTTGTGTTGTAACATGGATCAAAACCTGGGCTTTTTGTTTCCAGGTTTCAAGGGGAGAGAGATTGGAGGAGCAGAAGCAGGAAGGGATTTCAGGTAGAGGGAATAGAGTGGGTAAAAAGCTTCGAAGGAAAATTCAGGCAATAGGAGCAAGGATAGATAGTAGCAAAGCAGAGAGATTCAAGCTTTGAAATGAAGATTGGAGGAAGAACATGGAGGTGGTGCTTGTCTCCACTGGTGGATTAAGTTTAGAGCTTCAGGACTGAATCACTTCTAACATATCATACATTCTTTCTTCCTTTATATTCCCTCAACCACACAGAGTCTGGATCCTTCTTCCTTGTTCAGCCCCGGAAGCAAAAGCCTGTTATCAACCTCCCACTAATCTCATCACTCATCTTTTCTGCCCAGAGTAGAAATAATCACATCTTCTTCAAGTAACATTTAGTCATAAGTCATAGATTTAGAGCTAGAAGAAAACTTAAGAGAGTTTGTGGGGAGTAGAATATAGAACTAAAAAGTCATTTGGTTCAACCTATGCCTATCCAAAGTCATCCAGCCTGTGCTTCCAAATCCCCAGTCACAGGATGCTTGTTACCTTCTGAAGTAATTCATGGCCGTCTCTTTGGAGAGCTCTAATTGTTAAAGTCTTTCATCATTTGAGACTGAACTTTTCTTCCCTGGAACTTCTACCTACTAGCCTTACTTTTTAAAGCTTACTTTCATATTCTCCCCTACCTCCTATGTTACTCTTCTTCCCCAATATTCTACTCCCCACAACTCATACCTTTCTCACATTTTTTTTTTTTTCACCCGGAGCTACCAAAAGTATTTCCCTTCTCTTCCATCCTCTCTGCCAACTCATGTCCTTGGTCTCCTTCTCAAACCCTCTTCATGAGGAGTTCCCTCCAGGAAGTTTTCCCAGATTAATTGTTAGTTCAGTGTGTTGCCATTTGTTTGGGTAAGGGCAACTAGCTGGTATAACACATAACATACCTGGTGGCCTGGAATCAGAAAGACCTGAATTCAGTTTCAGCCTTGGACACTTATAAGCTGTTATGAGCCTGGGCATTCACTTAATCCTGTTTGCCTCAGTTTCCTCATCTGTAAAATGAACTGGAGAAGGAAATGCCAAACCACTCCATCATCTTTCCCAAAGGGTGATAAGAATCGGATAAGATCAAAATGACTACCAAAAAACAATGTTTGTGGAGTATTTGGGTCTGTGTAGTGTATCCTAACTTTGTCCCTCATATTCAGGACAATGCTCTATTAAGGAGCCTGGAAATGGCAAAGGCAATCAGGAAATCTTGATTCTAATCCTGATGTCTAAACCCCAGGTTCATCAGGTGCTACCGAATATTGACCAAGCTGTACAAGCCCCAAGAACTGTATTAACAATATGTCAAAGGGCAGTCTTCTATTCTTTGAGAAAATACTAAGGTCCCATAGCCCACATGCTGAGCTCGGGAGCCCAGGACTTGGAGTCCCTATATGCATAAAGGGCTTGGCAATGAGCTGGCTTACTCACCAGGAAGTCAGATTCTTCAGTAATAGAGTAACAGAGAGGTTAATAGGCACGCCTTTGCCCAAAAAGTAGCACTGAGAAAACAGAGCTGGCTGTCCAGAAATAAAAGGGGAAACAATACAACATAGATGCTTGGTATATCAGAGTGCATCTGAGCCCTCGGGAATCCAAAGCATTGCCCAGCTGGCCTTCAGGTACATACATCTTCCCTGCGGTTCCCAATACTCTTTGCCTTCCCTCCTTAGACCTCCTTGTTTCATCTCCACAAATCCACCTTGAAATCTGTGCTCCTCTGATCCACGAAAGTCCCAGGGTAAAACTGAAGGCAGAAGATTCAGCCCAAAGAGAAAGGGGGAAAAATCAGTAGGTAAACAGGCTTCTTTATCTGGGATGCTTCTAACAAAATGAGACATACATTTTTTGGTTATAGAGAACATGGGAATTTGCTGCTCTCCTTTGTGTGTTTAGTGAATAAGTTTTGTTTTTCTTTCTCAAAAGTGTGTTTGCGAGGGGTGTATAGAAAAGGGGGGGGGCAGTAACTGTTAATTGAAAAACATTTACATTTTTAAAAAGTATATCCTAGCAGACCATCCATGCCACCTACTCACCTAGTATCTCAAGTTCTCTTTATTTTTGTTATTTGTTTTTCTCTTCTTCCTCTTGAAAATAAAGTTTATTTTCCAGTTGAGATGAAAGGGGGATGCTACTATCAAGGTTTTATCTAAAAGGGTATTAAAACAGTATTTAGAAAATATTGGCTCAGGGCACAACCTTTACCAGAAGCAGGTGGAGTTTAGATTAGATGTAAGGGATGGACTTCTGGGATTTGTATATGTCGAGGGATATGAAATGCTTGGTTGGGGGGCTGTGGAATTTCTTACCAGGGACCAAAGCTTATTTTCCTAAGGTTATGAGTGGCTGCCTGGAAATAATGGCCGGCCAAGATGATTCCTGGAGGATACCATCTAGAACCTCATCTTCACTTACTATGAGTTTTTTTTAGATTTAGTTTGGCTGTGCTATCCGATCCTGCTGGAGATAACTGAGGCCGCAAGCAGGAACAATGACTAGCAAGAGAAATATGAAAGGCAAAAATGCTCAGCATCTCTCTTCTGGTGGGGGGGAAAGAGAGGTGGGTAAGTGGGGAACAAAGGGGAGGGGCCCAGCTGGGACAGATTTTGGGGAGCAAGGACTGACTGTGGAGCCCAATCCAGCTCAGCCCACAAAGTACTTATGAATGGAGAGAGAGGAAGGGGGATGTGGGGACCCAGAAGTATGGGAAATAGTAGAGGCTAAGGACAAAAAAGGTTGGGGTGGGGGGAGAGTATCACAGCCAAAGGGTGCTCCCAAGCTCTCATCGAGGAAGCCCTGGGCTTTAGGAGGGGGACACGTAGGGGAATAGAGTTTTTGAGGGGGAGGACCTCGATTGTTTTTTCCCGACATCCCCCAGGCTACTTCTCTCTCAGTAAACCTCGGTCTCAAGCCACTTGGTTGTCATGACAACAGGCCGGAATAGAACAGATGGTCTTCACTAGCCAAATTCCAATTAGACAGGGCCAGCAGAGGGAGGAATCACTCAGGCCACAAGGGGCTGTGCACACCGATTCCCCTCCCTATCCCCCCATCTGTCCCCTCCCCAAACATCTCATCCTTCCTTGGTTCCAACCCCTTACCTCACACAGCAGCTTGGTACATGCTATGTTTTGGGGGGAGGGTGCTCCTTTATACCTCACACAAGTGTCTAAAAAGTGGTGTCATAGGGACTCCTCGAGGGGAAACACTAGTCATCTTCAGCCCCAGAAGGTCCCTACAGCTGAGCCCTTCCCTTTCACCTGTAGACTGATTAGGGACTCTTATGCCTGGTGAGAGGGGGGTTCAGCCTGAAGCCCCAGGATAGTAGGACAGGAAGTACAGTCAGGCTGGGTGAGAGGGGTGGTCAGTCCCCTGGAGAGTCTGAATCTTATAGGGTTGGGGGGCAGGGAAAGATGGGCCCCAATAAAGGGGCATCATGGAAATTGTACCTAATGCTTTGACAAAGTCCATTTTGAGACCACAAAAAACCTCTGGGTAAAGCTACATTTAAGGATAAAAATGTCTGTTTTGCTTGTTTTCTCATGGGGAAAGGGAGGCACCAAAGGGAGGAAAATGCCTCACACACACAGAACACACCGAAACAAAAAAGCACATATAAATATGTGTTTATAGTAATAAATACAGAGGCATGTGCATGTATCTGTGAGCCCACAAATGTAAAAGTGAGAACAGAATCACAAAGGCTCATGTGCATGCTGACATGACAAAATGTTTGACTTGGACCCCTGCCCTTACTTAACTGGATGACCCTGGGCAAATCATTTAACCTCTCAGCCTCAGTTTCCCCAAGTACAAAATTAAGGAATTGTTCTCATAACCTCTAAGGTCCCTTATAGCTCTGAATCTATAATCTATGACACAGTTACATGCTTGGACTAACACAGAACAAAGAAATGCTTTGTAAAACACAAAATAAACATAATCATACTTTTTAAAAACCCTAGCAATTCTTGCTTCTGCAAAATATATGCATTACATATCCATAAGCTCAGCATCCATAAAGCACATGTACACATTATATATAGTAAACTCAAAATTATAAAAAAGCCATGCATAGCTGCATGACTAACAACTACATACAGGATGCCACCTGCTCATGTACAAGTAACTACAACCCTCTCTGAAGGTTAGGGAAGCCTGATTATCTGCCTGACACAGAGAAGTAGGTGGAAATCAGGGAAGCTGGACTTTAGAGGGGAAAAGTGTCATCAGAGTAGGGGAAAGGGGCAACAAGATGTGTTTGAATGAGGGATTTTGATTCTCTGTGTGGGACCAACCGAGCTATAGGTATGTCAAAATATAGAAGTGTTTAAAGGACTATTTAAGTCCCAGCTCTTCCTTCCACCTGGGTTTAAGTCCCAGCTCTTCCTTCTACATCTAAGACTTTAGACACATTCTACTGTCCCTTTCCAGAATAGAAGGCATTTTGGATCCAGCTTCTTATCAATGGTCCCATCAAATCTTATTTTCTGAGATTCTCAGGAAGATCCCTCAGGATAAATGAAGCAGGAAGTTTTCTCCAAAGGTCAGAAAAAGTTAAGTTTCCCACAGAGTTACACTAGAGAGCTTTGACCTTCCAGGGACGCCACAGGGACCAAGTAGGACACCCTGCCCCCATTCTGTGGGCCAGTGCCAGGCTCCACCTTACTAGATAGATAGAGGCCGATAAAAAGGGCCTAATGCCAAGTAAATTACTGGGGGCAAGTTGGGTACTGACAAGGAATTTCACTAGCAGAGTTACAAGCCTTCTTTTTCTGTAGGTCCCTACCCACCACAGACCCTTTGAGGAAAGGTATTGGAATTCCTTTTACCCTGCTTCCCAGGAGAGTTAAAGATCAAGGAAACATACAGGGGGTACCAGAAACATCTATATGGGAGAACACTAAACTAGGCCACTTTTCTTCCCTAGAATTAACAACAGTCTGCTCTCAAGACCTCTTGTTTGGGGAAGGGAGAAAGTGTACCCAGAATGGCAAAGTGACCCTCTAGTACCTCTGGGGCCACAGTGAGAGGAAGCTGAGCCAGGACTTGGGGGCAAAGGAGAACCCAGGACACAATCCTGGGAGAAAGGTCAGGGGGAGGGGAGAAAGCTGAAATTTGGAAGGAGCATTGTCAATGATTTATTAATCACCTTCACTAATTATTAACTAAGGTGGACTTCCTGACTGGAGTTTCCAAATCTTGGTTCCACCCTCTCCTAAATTTCTCTCTTGGCTCTAGTTTCCCTCCTCATTTCCCCCCCAACAGGTTCCATACTTCACTCAGCTTAGGTCTTTGCTCCATTTTCTTTTACTTCAAGTTACCGCTCCCCTTCTCTCTCCCCAACCCTCATTACCCTTAATCTTCCTCTTTGCCCCAGTTCCAGTTCCCTTCTTGTCTGAGCCCATGGATTCTATTACATGGCCTGGCAAACTGCACCTCTCTCTCTCTTTGTGGGGAGTTCTGGTCTTGATGTAGGTGAATGGACCTATGGCTTCCAGGAGAGGGATTTTTCATTAAAGCTTTGGAGATCTTTCTTGGGGGAATACAAGGAGGACTAGGACACAACCTTTTCCTACTCCTTCTGTCCTTTCCTCCACATTTGGGAACTGGGCTATGGAGAGTCTACCCCACCTTTCCTCATCCTTCCCCTGGCCTTCGGGCATCTGGCACACTAAAGTCTGAGGTGCCCGAGGAAGGGGCACAGGAATGGTACCACCCATGCCAAGCCATGCATTCCCTTGTAGGGAGGGGTCTGATGCCAGGAGGGGATGGGCTAAAGCTGCAGATGAATGGCAGGCACAGATCTGGAGACAAAGGTAGAGATGAAAATTCTAGCCCTCTGGGGCTGCTCTGATGGGGAGTGGCTGGATGTGGGAGGAAGTGGCCCAGAGAGATGAGAGGGGACAGAGTGAAGAGTCATCCCCTCATACTCAGAAAGCAGGAAAAGGTGAAATAAGGTGTGTCAGACCCACTGAGACAGAGCCTGATTTAAGCCTTGGCAACAAGGGCCGTCAGGTCTGGGAACATGTCAAAAAGGAGGGATACTAGGTGGAGAGTCTGGGGAACCTGGGATCATGTAATGAACACTTACTAGGCGACCTTCTCCAGAGAATCTCAGTTTGCTTCTCTGTAAATGGGAACAGACACTTGTACTGCCCGCCTCATGTGTGGTGCTACTGGCCTGAAGTGTCACAGACATGTGGTTATCCAGTAAGTCAGTTCAGCCCAGAGAAGAAAGGTGTGTGTGCGTGTGTGACTGTCCTGTGAGTGAAGGGGACTTCAGAACAAAGAAGAGTTACTACTAACAAGAACAGAAGAAAGGGGGATAGCAAGAGGAAGAGGGGAACAGAGGAAAAGAGAAGGGAAACATTGAATGGGGTGGAATAAGAGGAGGAAAAGGAAAAAGAAGGGAGCCCAAGGGGAAGCAATAGAAGATGGAGAAGGGGAGGGAAAACATGCCAGGTGAATCTTAGTGCTGGGTTATTCTTGCAGGGCCTGTCATTTTTGCCTTTGTGCACTCATCATGTGACATTTAGTAGGAGCTTAATAAAATACTTGGTGGATCTCACACTGTGTCATCAGGGTAGTATAAAGTACTACCTTTTCCACAACACAACATGACATGTCATGACACGTAACAGATTCATCACAGCATAATATCACAATAGGTCACCGAGAAATCATACCATACCCTCGTAACTGAGTCAGCACGGTCCAGGGAACAGATCGCATCAATTGCATCACCATGAGGTTCAAATGGTGATGAAACCTTGGTAAACCCTTCGAGGGACTCTACCACTCTCTCCTCAAACTGAGATGACCTGATTTTTTTTTTCTTTATCCAGGACAGGGTCAGCTTGTATATATTGTCTTGGGCAAGAAGGAAGCCAGACTCAGTGTCATCTGCTTCAAATACTGACTGAGACTTTTCACTTCTTATCTCTTCTCCATACCTCCTCCTCCTCCTACTCCTACTTCTTGATAAATACCACTCTTTCTGGCTCCTTTGGTCCCCTTCATCAGCTTAATTCCTAGAAAAGATAAACAGCTCTCCTTCAAAAATAAATTGAAATGCCAGAGGCCGGCAGGACCAAAGAGCTCTAACCCTATTCTCTCTTACCTATGAATGCCCATGGATTCTAGCATCTGAGGAGAACTGGATAGACAAAAGTTCTTGCTTCCTGGAGAAAAACAAAATGGTACTAAGGTAAGATCATGGGAAGAATACTTTTAAATCAGGAAATTGGAATTTAAGTCCTAAGATTGTCAATGTCTCCCTAGACCTTGTCAATTGAATTCCTTGAGCCTCAGTTTCTTTATTAAATGGGGATAATACCTCTTTTTTACCTGACACATTTGTTGCCAAGATCAAGTGAGAGAACAGGTAAAAATGCTCTGCAAGCTATAAATTGTCATACCCAGTGTAAAGGTATTATTATCTTTCTGGACCTGCTTATGAGCAAGGCTGTCCAAATCTGAGATAGAAAACCTTTTTCCTGGTCAAAAGTGAAGAGGGGAACAACTGACTCAATATCTAATTAGGCAGCAATGCAGTATTTGGAGCCTAGGAAAGTTGAATTCAAATCCTGATTCACAGTGTGACCCTAGACAAATAATTTAATCTCGTCTCAATTCGCTCATTTAAAAAAAGGGAATCATAATAGCACCTATCCCACAAGCTCTATACCCTCAAGGTAGTAAAGCTCCAGAGATAACAAGACTGGGAAGCACTTGGCAAAACTTATACAATAAAATGTAAACTATTCATTTTAAATGTATATTCGTATTACAAAGTTCTTTTCTCTAGGAGTCCCTTTCACTTAAGTTGGGGAAAGATCTTTGGAGAGATAAGATAAAATGCTCCATTCAATCATTCAACAAAAATGTCTTCAGGGGTAGATAGGTAAATATCTAACAATCAGCTACCTCGGGTGGAGGAGAAAGTGTAAGTAACACACTTTTATGTTTACTCCTTATTAACATTTCCTCCACCTCTTTCCAGTGTCTAGACAATCAACAAAACAATTAGATTGATAGCCTTTGCAAATTTTTGAGGTAAATGCCCTTTGAAAATTTAACAATTAGTCTTCCACCACACCATAAATAAGATTCCTAAGAAAGTTCAGTTCTAGGCACCAGTAGTGTTTTTTGACCTAAAAGAACTTGCAAGCATCTGGGTAGTGCAATGGATAGCTCTAGAAGCAGGAAGAGAACTTCAAATCTAGTCTCAGCTACTTACTAGCCGTGTCACCAGTTTCCTTAATTATAAAATCTATAATACCCACTTCCTAAGGTTTTTGTGAAACTCAAAATGAGATATCTGCAAAGTGCTTAGCACAGTTCCTGGCAAGCACTATATTAAATGTTGAGTTATTAGTACTGTCTTTCTGCTCTCACACCAGTGGGGAGTGTCAAAACTAGGAAAATTCAGATTCAATTATTGTTCTATAAGAACTGATCAGACTGATTTCAGAAAAGCCTGGAAAGACTTACATGAACTGATGCTTAATGAAGAGAGCAGTACCAGGAGAACACTTTACACAGTAACAGCAAGAATATGTAATGGATTGGTTTTTCTCAGCAATGCAGATTCAAGACAATTCCAATAGACTTCGGATAGAAAATGCCAACTACATCCAGAGGGAGACTGAATGTGGATCAAAGCATAGTATTTCTAATTTTTTGTTGTTTGTTTTTTCTTTCTGGTGATTTTTTCCCTTTTGGATTTTACATGATAAATATGGAAATGTTTTAAAGATTGCAATGGAGACGGAATGTAAATCAACGCATGTTATGTTCACCTTTTTTTCTTTTTCTTGTGCTTTTTTTTTCTCTTGTGGTTTTTTCCCTTTTATTCTGATTTTCCTCTCCAAATATGATTCATAAAGAAATGTCTTTAAAAATTAATGTACATGTATAACCAGAAAAAGAAAGCAATAAAAAAGGAAAAACAAAACAAAAAATAAAATGATTGCACATATTTAACCTATCAGATTGCTTGCTGTCTTAGGGAAAAGGAGATAAGGAAGGGAGAAAAATTTGGAACACAAAATCTTACAAAAATGAATGAGGAAAACTATGCATTTGGAAAAATAAAACTTATTAAAAAACAAAACAAAAGAAGAAAATTCAAATTCAGCAGTCACTCTGTTTATCTGTATTACTTTTCCTTTTTTTGTGGAATGAGGGCTTGGATAGGACTAGATGAACTTTAAGGTCTCTCATAATTCTCAAACTACAAATCTTAAGATTCTAGACCTATTTCTAGCCCCATAACTCCCCAGCATAATCCTGAATCAAGGATATTTTGGCTGAATGCCAAGGTTAGTTGGCTGGGGTTAAAGGCAGTATCAGTGTTTCTGGAACTGTCATTTCATTGTGTGTAGGTGAAGCTATAACCCCAACCCATTCATCAAGCCCTTTGATACTTAACCATTCCCCCACTAGGGACATCACACTTCTAGCTAGGGGATCTCTGAACATTGTTTTCAGAGGGATTTCCCCATATAAAACCAGGATCAATATACATCTGTCATGGAAGAGGCACATTACAGCCACTAACTAATTAGTGTGGAGGCAAGCAGACAGACCACTGCTCTCATTCCATCTTATCATGTTGTCATGACCTGTCATGTTTTCTGGAGACCCCAGGAGGGAAAAGGTTATCTGATTCTTGATTGAGAAGGGCTGTGAAATGGCAGGGAGAGGGGAAGGAGGTGAGTTTTATGGAACTTGGTTCTTAATCTCAAGAGTGTGGAGACATGAAATATGGACTATTTTAATAATAACTAGCTGTATAGTTAGAGCAGCTAGATGGTTCAGTGGAATCAGGAATATCTGAGTTTAAATGTGACTGACCCCAGACACTTAATAGCTGTGTGATCTTGAGCACTAGCCCAAGTGGAAGGAGTACTGGACTTGGATCGGATTAAGGAAGACCTGAGTTCAAATTGGACCTCAGCTACTTTGTAGCTGTGTGATCCTGGACAAGTCACTTAACCTGTTTGCCTTAATTCACTGGAAAAGGAAATAGCAGACTGGAAAAGGAAACTACAGTGTCTGCCAAGAAAATTTCATGGACACGTATAATTTCTATCAGATTATTTGCTGTCTTGGGGAAAGGGGAGGCAAAGGAGGGAGGGAGAAAACTTGGAACTCAAAATCTTATAAAAATAAATGTTGAAAGCAATCTTTATATGTAATTGGGAAAATAAATAAAATACTATTGAATTTTTAAAAATAAAGAAAACCCTTGGACAGTATGGTCCATGGAGTCATGATTTCTTCATGACACTACTTAATAAAAACATTGTTAGACAGAAAGAGCATTTATTATGTATTTACTATGTGCCAGGCATTGGCCAAGTATATATATATGCATAAGCAAAATAGCCCTTGCCCTCAAGGAGCTTGCTTGCCACATAACAGAAGAGAAAGTAGAGGAAAATGAGGGAAGATTTGGATATTTAGACCTGAAATTCCACTTCTCATTAAAAAGAAGAATCAGGAAACCTGGGTAACTTTATTATGAGATAGCCAGATAATGCATTTAATATGTGCTTGCTAAGTACCAGGCACCGAGATACAAATACAAAAAAAAAAAAAAAAATTGTACCCAGCTTTCCTGGCAGCAGACACAGGCCCATACGAATATCCGCTGCAACCACCTCTATAGGGGCACATGATGGAAGACTCAAGGAGTTTACATTTTAATGAGGAAAAAAAAAACTGGAAAGGGGATAGTAGAAAGGGTCAGTAATCAGGTAGGCAAGAGAAAAACACAATTGGAAAGACCAGATCTATTTAAAGTGAAGCATAACTGGGTCCTGGAGAGGGGGGTCACCATTCAGGAGAATGGAACTAGGGTGGGGGTTTTCGTAGCTGATTTACACAGTGCCTCATGGATTAAAAAGTCATTTCCTTCCCACAAAGAGAGAGAATAGGTTTTAATACTTCAAGGGTCAATGACTTCATCCATGTGGACACTCCCTTCAACCATGAAGATTTTATCCCCTCTATGCCTTAGGACAAAACTTCTAAACAGTGGGTCTTGACCTAATATGGGAAATACGCACACACACATACACACACATTCAGAGTATTAAAAATAAAAATAAAACCAAAAATTTCTCAGGAAAAAAGAGGTCTTGAATGGAAAAAACTTAAAAAGCCCTGCCTTACCAGATTCTAGTTTTTGTGAGTTGCTGTGGTTGAACCATGAGTCACCTGGTAGACATCCCTCTAGTAATGAGCCTTTTATCTAGATATCCAGTCTGTTAGCTGTCCAGTTCATATCAGAAGTCTCTGCCATTGAGGCCCGAAACAACTTTCGTAGCCTCTAAGAACTCAGGATCATCTTCACACCATGATAAGGTGTCTGCAAAGACCTTTAGGGAAGGGTTATAAGCTTGGTTTTTACAAGATTTTTAAAAGACAAAGAAAAAAGTTATGTGACATGCCTGTGTAATATAGTAATAAATCATTGAATGGTTCCTTAATCCTATCATTTTCTGATTCCCTAAACTCAGTATTCTTTTCTATTCTATCTTACTTTGTAGCTTCTCATTTCTGATTAACCTGCCAAAGAGCTGTGTGATCTTGGTCAAGTCACTTAACATCTCACGTTTAAAATGGTAGCTTGGGATCCTTGGTGGAGAAGGGAGATGAGTATGACAGGAGGTCCGTGTTAATATTCTGATCTTGGAATATTAATAATTTTGATAACATACATTGTGCTTTAAGGTTGGTCAGCTGCTTTTATATTTCATCTGATCCTTATTCTTATGAATTAAACACTACAATTGTTTCTCCTCCTTTATAAAGAAAGAGATTTGAGACTTACCTAAAATCACACAGTTAGTAGTAAGGTCTGAAATGGAATTTAATCCCAAAGCTTTCTAATTCTACTATATCACTCTGCCTAAGTGAGCAAAGTACATATATGTCTTATGGGTGTGGGGGAATATAGGGGTACACTCAAAGAGTCACAATTAAAATAGCTGAGGGGCAAATTGGAAAACTAGTTGTTTAGCATACTGTAGACAAAACAACTGGTTTGTTGACCTAGTTCTGATTCTTCAGTTGAGCTGCTGTGTAGACATAGCTGTTGTGTGTAGTCCAACAGCACTGTGCTCATACCCCACCCTGTGCTGAATGCTGGGAAGTGAACAAGGGAAAGCAACATGCCTCCTAGGACCAGGAAACTCATAATCTAGTGGGGGTGACAGAATACACACATGCATATGAACAGAGGGGATTTAAAAACACTTGCAAAAAAACCCCAAATTGATGCAAATTATTATAAAATGAACAGCTCAGAGAGCACAATGATAGCATGGCTAGAATCAAGTGGGATTTAATCATGGAAATCTTCCTAGAGGAAAGGACCTTGAGGGAGACTGAAATGGCCATTCTGGGTGAAGCTGCTCAGAGGGCACTGCCAGTCCTTTGTACCCAGGTTTCCTGGCAGACACAGGTCCGTACGAATATCCGCTGCAACCATCTCTGTAGGGGCACATGCTGGAAGACTCCCCAGACATCCCTTGCTGAAGCTTGCCTCCCCTTACCCTGTGTCTCACTTCCACAATATTTCACTCTACTCCATCTTTAGTAGGGTTGACTGTGAGCAGTTTATCTGACTCCTGGGAGACAGGCAAAGAATGAGCAAGAGGACTGTGAAAAACAGGCATTGGCTACAGGCAGATAGGGCCCTTTACTGGGAACAGCCACATCAGAGAAGGGGCCCGCTTCATTAGCTCCCAAATGGCCATCCATCAACCCCACACTGATTACCAGTGTGTTCTAGCCCAGTGGGGGACTCTGATTATTATGGGTGCCACAAACAAGAGGGATAAATCTACTCAAGTGCCAGGTAGAAAGGAACCATGGGAGCTGTCTTGGACACCTTTCTGGACACCAATACATCCATTATCCAGGGATAGACCATAATGAGCCAATCAGATAAGGTACACTTGGGGAAGGGGAGGGGAGAAGAGTGGGGATAATAAATAATCCCATGCATTGTTATTTCCACAGGCTCAAATTTTATTCATACACTGGGAAAAACTTGTCTCTATATTCCCATTCATGTCCCAAAGCTATCCAGAAACTCCAATCTGTGAAATCCCAACCATCCTAGAGCAACTTCCTGATTGGTTACACTGTCTTGGCTAGGGAAGGAGGAAAGGAAAAGTGTGTCTACACATTCTGAGTTTTTTGCTTATTTCTCTGGTTCTCTCTGCTTTCTGATGGAAATTTGCTATAACCTTAGACAATTCTTACTTCACATCAAACTTTGCTCATAATAACCCTTAAAAATAGGAAATACAAACAATGTCAACTCCATTGGATTACACACATGAAATTAGGGGGTAGGGGGAAGAAAGGAGGAAGAGTGTCAGGTGACACAACTATTAAAATACAGAGATAGACATACCAAGGGTCCTTTGATCCCAAATTCAGTATTATTGTCACTAGATTCCACAGCCAGTCCAGATTTTGGGCAAGTAACCTAGCCTCTTTGGGTCACTGTAGCCTGATACTCTTGCTGCTTCTGAGTGGAGGACAGTATTTGATTAGAGAGAGCCAGTAATGAGGCACTGGTGTATGTTGAGACAAGGACATGCAGTAATCCTTGCTAACACAGCACAGATAGTCTAGGGCAGAAGGGAGACTAAAAAGTAATTTCTCTTTGGCTTTGGAACATATGAGGTGATTATTTCGAAGCAGATTTACCTCCCTAATTAGGCAGGCAAATACTCAAATGAGTTTTGAGTTCCCTGAGTACACAATGATGGACAGAACAGTAGGGCACTCTGGGAGAAAGGGCCAGGATGAAAAACTTGCAGCAGAGAATCCACAGAGTAGATAATCTGTACATGGATCACTGAGGGTTGGCTATTAATTATTAACATAATTGACAAATAAATGGCAATCTTGCTGCCTTCTATCATCTTCCCTAAGGAGAAAAAAATCCAGGCTCCTGATTGTGAATTGTGGGAAGGGATAGAGAGTGATGATCCTGTGTTAAGAGACTGGCCCTACCTGGGACCTGGCACCCAGCTGGGAGAAGAAGATGGTGTCCTCCAAATTCCTCTCATCCCTTGAGATCAGAGTACTCACAGCAAAGGTGGAAGGGCCTCTCCCTTGCCCTCTTGTTTCCTGTCTGCTCCCTGGGGATCCCTGAATCTGGCATTGGTGAGTACTAGGTAAGAATTAGACTGCAGAACCTTTTAGAGGCTTAAGACTGGCTTTGGCAACATTGACTTCCCAAGCCCTTCAGCGCAGCTCCAACCCCCTGCTAGTCCCAGTTCCCAAACTGTTTCTGCTGGGATAGTAGCAGCAGCCTCCACTCTCCAGCTCAGTAAGGTGGGAAGGACCCCAAGTGATATATACTTGAATGACAATCATGTATTAAGCACCTATAAAATTCCAGGCACTAAGCCAGGTTCGGAGGCTACACGAAGACAATAAAAATAAACAGTCCGTGCCTTCAAAGGAGTTTACATTCTAGTGGGGGAGGAGAAAAATAACACATACCCCAAAGTAAATTCTAAATATATAAGTAAACAATTAGGATTTGGAGCTAGAAGAAACCTTCAAAATGATCCCAGTCCAATCACAGCCTTGAGCTATCAACAACTGGCATAAGGTAGCAAGTAGCAGAGCAGGAATTGGAATTCAGATCCTCAGATTACAAATGAAGGGCTCTCCACCTCCCAGGGCTGCAATATCACACTTCATGCTCCCAGTCCCAAGGTAGAAGGCTGGGTCATTGGGGCAAGATATTCTGGAACCAAAGCAATAATACCATCAAACACAACCATATCACCCCCACACAGTGCTAATATTCCACAAGCTATTCCCAGGGCACGATGATAATAGCATACAAAACACTCCTTCCTATCTAAATACAACTATCAGCACGATCTAATACACCAGTAAAATTAACTTAGAGAGCACGGGGATTCGTTAATGACTGCCAGAACAAAACGTCCATCTCATTTACTTTCTCTAGGCTGATGCTGCTGTCCTTTGTGTACGGAAGATGCTGCTTCTACCTCTCTTCTCATTGTGTGCACCAGTATGCCCCAAATCATCCTTCAGCAGCATCAGTCCCCCTTGTGGTCAACTGCACTAATCTGCAGGACGACCAAAAGGTTGCATCTGAGGCCTGTGCAAAAAGCGCCCGAGACCACAGCTCTGAGGATAGGAAGGATGGACCTTGGACTTCAGGCTTCCTTAACATCCAAGAGCTGAGTGTCTGCAGACAAGCCTGTTAGTTTCTCGGCTCATTTTTCCATCTAGAGGAAGGTAATTCTGGTAATGAGTACAATAGGAGCTGGGTGCAAAGCTAGGTGGGGAAGCCTAAGGAAGGGGGCGCAAAGGGCTCCTTTTGCAGATTGCCCTGGCCCAGCCGGCTGACTAGTCTCCAGAGGGAAGCTTTCCCTGCAGCCATGGTTCTGTGACTCCCCTCTTGCTTAGAAAGACAAAACAAAACCCAAAAAGAATCCTTTCTCAGACAACCTTGGGGAGAGAGGGGGCCTGACTGCGGATTTTCAAAAGGCTGAATCCTCCCAGGAAGGAAGTAGGTATAAGGAGGGGTGTGTAGGGGATGTTTGTCCAGCTCTCCAAGGCCACACTAGGAAGTTTTGGAGTTCCTTCTGATACAGTGTATCTTTTAGAGTCAAAGCAGTATAGGCTAAAGTACTAAAATGGGGATCTTCCTCTCCAGGATTGTTGCTACTGACTCTTGGTCCTAGGAAATTTGTATTTTTCACCCAGCCTGAAAACCTCTGAGCCAGTGTTTGGTGACCTGCTCCTTCAAAGGGACCTCAAAGTACTAGAAAAATTATTTCACACTTCATCATAGCCCTGGGAGGAGAGCAAAGATAATGCTTCCTAATGAATCCTTATTCATCAACAAGCATTTATTAAACAACCACTGTGTCAAATGAATCAAGACAAATTTAAAAAATGCTTACCAAATATGTCAGGCCCTGTGCTAAGCAGTGAGAATGCAAAGAGGGGCAAAAATCAGTCCCAGGTCTCAAAAGGCTCAGAGAATGATGGGGAGATAAAAAGATAGTTCTGTCCAAATATCAAGCTAGCTAGGA
>JAJPUD010000337.1:710665-758195 GCA_023553655.1 Myrmecobius fasciatus | reverse complement strand
GATTTGTATTTGCCCTGGGGCAGTTTGCCGAGTTGACTTCCGGTCTGAGGCTGGTGGGGCTAGACCACGTTTTCAGTTTCTCTGGATCCACCCTTTACCAAAGGCAGATCTGTCAAAGCACCTGCCTGCAAGCAGAGCAAAGTGGCCCAGGCGTCTCCCAGGGGCTTCCTGGGTGCCTTAAATCTGGCCCTCTATTGCAGCCCTGACTTCCGCCCCGGCTGGAGTCTGATCGGGACCAGCACCCGATTTCCCCTGAGGCTAACCTTCTCCAGAGTTCTTTCCAGGTAGATTTTTGATAGAAGTGCGTTGTAGTCCAAATGTTTGGTGGAGCCTTCACTCACAAACCAGTTCGAAGGCTCACTTTGTCTGGTTTTGAGGGAAGGTCCCAAAGGAGTTCACAGAGAAAGCTGTCTGCAGTTTGCCATCTTGGCTCCGCCCCAAGGAATAGAATTTTCAAGCTGAACTTCAACCTTCTAGATACTTACTTTATGTGTCTAAGAGTTTATGTCTAATTAATAAATATATACATATATATACACGCACACTATTTTAGTCAACTCAGTAAAATGCAGTATTGATTTTAAAAAATAGAGTTACTACCATAAAAATCTGAGAAAAAAATCTCATCTTCTTTAACCATGATTTACAAAAGTGTATTTGGAATTAATAGAATAGAAAATGTAGTTGGTAATAGATTGATATCAATCTAGAAAAAGGTTTCTAATATAGTATTCTATAGATACATCTTTAGTTCCATTATGTTTAATATTTTAATCACTATTTAGTCTGAAGATAATAAGGGATATATGGAATGTGATATTTGTCATTGCAGTGGATAAAATGCTATATCTGAAATCAGGAAGACCTGGGTGCAAACTCCACCTCAGAAACTTCCTAGCAGTGAATGAGATTCTGGGGTTCATTTTCTTCATCCATAAAATGAGGAGTTGAAATTTTGATTTCCAAGGTTGCTTTAAGCAATTTTTGGATGAAATAGAATTAATATTAATTAATGTCCATAATGTATATATGTAGATTACCATAAGTTTTAGTGCCTTTCTTCTTTTAATTACTTGCTATTGTCCTCTTTATTTATCGTATCTATTTTAGATTATAAATTCCTTAATGCAAGGACAGTCTTTTGCCTCTTCCTTTATGCACACCATTTAACACAATGCCTGGTATGTAGTGGGCACTTAATAAAAACTCTGAAAGTTTATTGACTGACTATAGATTTCAGAATTGGAGGTAATAATTGTTTTCTTATTAAGTACCAGCACATTGATCTTATTTCTACAAAAACTTTTTATCTAATTAGAATTATCAATTCTTATCAATTAAAATCTTTCCCTCAGTAAATCAAGAAATATTTCATAATCCTAGGTATAATAGGTACTCACATCTAATTCGATCACTATATAATCTTTTATACTTCTTTTGCATATTGATTTGGAACACGTATGGGGTACATGTAGACCTAAAACTCCGTTGATCAGACTATATTATAATTTATCTAGATAATTCTTTTCAGATGATGAGTCCTTGAGTTAGTACTTAAGAATCCCTCAGTTTATAAAGCATTATGCTACTATGAAAAATTGTTCTGAGTTTTGTGCACGTAAGTTGCTCCACTAATCACTTTTTTTTTATTAAAACTAGTAGCAAACTGCTTTGAAAATTACTAATTGGGTTATATTTTGAGATCTTTTGAATAGTTATCCTTCCTATATTTCTGCATTATTTCCTATGAAACCTTCATCTCCTATTCTTTGAAATGAATGTTTATTATTATTTGTCTGTTTCTGTAAAGAAACACTTTTTTAAACAATGAACATTTTGAGTTGTTTTGAGTTCCAAATTTTTCTCCTTACTCTCACCTGACTCTCTCTTTGTACTAATAAAAAATATATTTCTATCTTAGACTCTATGCAAGAGAAAACACATAAAAATAGAAAAAGAAAGTTTAAAAAGTATACTTCAATCTAAATTTATCAGTGTTGTCTCTAGTGGTAAATAGCATTTTTCATTATTATATACTTTGGAACTGTCTTGGATCACTATCTTGATCAGAGTAACTGTTATTCACAGTTGACCATCTTTACAATTTTGCTATTACTGTGTACAGTGTCCTCCTGGTTCTGCTCACTTCTCTTTGTAGAAATTGATATAACTTCCCAGGATGTTCTGAAAATATCTTACTCATCATTTCTTATAGCACAATAGAATTCCATCATAATTTTATACCACCACTTTGTCCAGCTATTTCTCAATAAATTGGCATCTCTCTTCCCCAATTTCTTACCACTATAAAAGAGCTGCTATAAATATTTTTTTGTATAAAGGGATGAATTTCCTTCTTCTTTAATTTCTTTAGGATACAGACCTATTACTACTTTTCTAGATCATGGGATAGCAATAATTTATAGTGCTTTGGTTATACTTCCAAATTATTCTCCAGAATGATTAAACTATTTTGAAAATCCCACAACAGTACATTAGTGTCCTAATTTTTCCAAAATTTGTATTTTTTTTCATATCAGAGAATCTGATAAGTGTGAGGTGGTATCTCAGAGTTGTTTTGATTTGTATTTCATTAATCAATGATGGCTATTGAGAGGGTTGATTTCATATTCTGAAAATGTCCTGCTCATTACTTTCCTCTTTTATCAACTGAATAATGATTCTTATTTTGGTAAGCTTGGATCAGTTCCCTATATATCTGAGAAATGAGTCCTTTACCAGAGAAAATTTCTGCCAGTTTCAGGTTTTTCTTCTCATTTTGACTGTATTATTTTTATTTGTACAAAGCTTTTTTAGTTTGGTGGAATCAAAATAGTCTATTCTCCTTTTCATTACTTTTTCTATCTCTTACTTGGTCATAAATTCTGGCCTTATCCATAGATCTCGTAAGTACATTTTCCATATTAACTTGTTACTTATGGTATCCTTTATGTTTAAATCATTTATCTATTTTTACCTTATCTTAGTACAGAGTATGAGATATTGTTCTATGATTAATTTTTGCCAACTTTTGCAAAATTTTTGTAATTTTTGTAAAATGTTGAGTTCTTACCCTAAAAGTTTGGATTTTTTAGTTTATCAAATATTAGATTACTATTGTCACTTATTACAGTGTATTATGTACTTTTACTACTATGAATTAAATATGTCTTTTTCCTCTTAAAACCAATAAAATAGAATAAAACTATACGCAATCTCCATGTTAGTCATTCTGTTAATCCTTCAAATATAAAGAGACATCTTCTCTCCTCTCATCTCCTGGCTTTTTCTCTTCTCCTCTCATCCCCTCCCCTCTTCTTCTACTCCACTCCTCTCTTTTTCTCCTCTTTTCTTTTCTCCTCTTTCTTCTCCTCTCCTCTCTTCTCCTCTCCTTCTCTGTCTCTCTCTGTCCCTGTCTCTGTCTCTCTGTCTGTCTGTCTCTGTCTCTGTCTGTCTGTCTCTGTCTCTGTCTCTCTCTCTTTCTCTCCTCTCATCTCTTCCTAACCTTTCCTATTCTATCCTTTTCTTCTTCCTCTTTCTCTCCTCTCCTTTTCTCTCCTTTCTTCTCCTTTTCTCCCCTCTCCTTCTATCTCCTCTTCTTTCCTGTTCTGGCCTCTTCTATAATCAATGCATTACCATCTATATCATTTCAATTACTTGATTTCTTTGCTTGGGTTTCAAAGTTTCTGCTCAACACGTCATTTTCATTAGGAATGTCCAAATCCTTATTTTGCTGAAGTTCCATTTTTCCTGTATAGAACTATACTTGGCTTTTTAGTCTATGAGTCTTGGTTGTCAGTCATTATGTTTTACCTTTTTGGGGAAAAATTAATACAAGATTTTCTCTCCTTTTTAATAGTGGCTGCTTCAGCACTCTTTTATGAGTTGGCTAGGTCCTGTTTGGTCCTATCTTCTCTGTATTCTGAATGCTGCTGTCATTCCATTTATAAATGAGTTAATGCACTTTGTTTCAGTTCCTGATTTCTGTCTCAGTGTCCTGCTGCCCCATTGTAGGTTCTAGTCTCATTTGGCCTCTATCTCCTTTTTCTTGCATAATCCCCAGTTAGAACTTAGTTCCCTTCCACAAGATTTTAGTCAGATAAAAGAAATCATGCTGGTCTCAAACCTCCTGAAAAGTTCCTTCAGCACAATGGCTCAGGAGCTAAATTAGTCATGTCTCTTGTTATGGCTCCTTGTTTCCACAGACTCCAGTTGGATCCTGGTAGATGGGTAAGGTTAAAGGGGGGGGGGGGGCTGAGAGGAATAAGAAATGATAATTATGATAATAATTACAATAGTTTTTAATATATAATTGTTATTTATGGAATCACTTTAAATTTTGCAAAGTACATGACATACATTATGTTATTTGACCCTGTAAAATAAATGTAATAGCCATTATTACCTCCATTTTGCAAATGAAGAAACTTTGGCTGATCGAGGTGAATTGAGTTGTTCAGTATCAATTATTAAATAACTAAGGCAATATTGGAACTCAGGTCTTTCTCTTTCAAAAGCTAATATCCTATCCAGTAGACCATGCTTCTTTCAATTCTAGGCAAAGATTTATTTTTAAAATATACTCTAAATTTAACTTCTATTTTAAAGTATAAAATAAATTGTGGTTTAGTCATTTTTTTAGTCATGTAAAAAATTTGGGGTTTTCTTGGCAAACATACTGGATTTACAATTTTATTCTCTAAATCATTTTATAGATGAGGAACTGAGACAAACAAGGTTAAGTGACTTAAAAAATACCCTTAATTAATCTAATGTAATCATGGTGCCATAACATGACCCATATAAGGAACAAAATAATCACAAATAATTACTAAAAACATAATACTCTTCATGCTCTTCCTCTTCTCCTTCATGATCCCTTCCCCCTATTTTACAAAGTTTTATGGTATCCTAGAACTTCCAGCATCAATAAATTCCTTTTAAAATCACAAGCCTAAAAACATCTGTATATGGTATCTGTCCTGCATGAGCACTGAGCAAAGCCACACCATTTTATTTGAGATCATTTAACATAAACATATATCAAATCTAGAAAAGGACTATCCCCCAAATTTCATAGACCTTAAGCCCATCCATCAACAGAAAGAATAGAGACATTTTTAAACATTTAATTTTCAAACTCCATCATAGGATATAAGCTCATGTTGTTTGTCCCCCCACTCCACCTCCTTTCCCCCTTTATGAAGTGAGACTGTTGTGGATAACTGTGGTCTCTGTAATGCATTTTTGGCTGGGCCAGGCAATACCATGGCTTCAGAAACTCTCTTTAGTAGAAGTTGGCCAGTCTTCTATTGTTTGCACCTGGGACACAGCCAGTAGTATTCAGACATCTGCCCATTGTGTTAGTACCATGGGCGCCAGTGTGCTGGGTCTCATTATCCTCTTGGGAAATAGCTCCATTCCCTGAAAAAGAGAATGATTCACAAATAATACTATATCACAGCTGACATTTTGGGAATATAAGTGGCTTCTTAGTTTTAAACTTAATTTTTAGTGTGAATTTCTTGTTATGACCAAGTAGATCCTTTGAGGTATTACCTGGCTGAATATGAGCTACTGCTTTGTAAGTGTTGTGAGAATCTTATTTCCAGACATGCCAACAAATATAACAAAAAAAAAAGTTTAGCCCTTTTGGACAATGGATGAAGAATCAAAATAAAGTAGTGGATGCACGAAGGTGAAGAGGAAAGTAAATTTTGTTCTGGTACCAGTTAAAAGTAAACTTTGGGACAGAAAATCTTTCTTTGTTGTCTTTGTTTTCCCACCTCTAGCACAGTGCCTGGTACAGAATAGGTGTTCATAAATATTTTAAGTCAGCTGAATTGAATATATTAAATGAATAGTCAGTATGAGATTTTTTTCAATGAACTCCCAGAAAATAAAGTTTTTTTGTTGTTGTTTTTTTCTCAATGTCTATGCTCCCTTCTTTATGCTCACATTGTTCTTTCTTAGCTACTACTTAGCACCCTGGCTCCTCTCTGGCTGCAAATTCTCATTTCCTTTTACCATTCTCAACTAGACAATATTGCTTTCTGCTTTATTCTAGAAAAGACAGGTCTGTTTTAAGAAGAAGAAGACATTAATGAGGAAATTAGACTAAATGACTTGAAAGATGCCTTACAGCTCTAAATCTCAAAAGTGACTATCTTGGTTTCTTTGCAAAAATGCCTTCTGAGGTTGAAAATGTTTGTTTAAAACTTCATCAGAATCTATTCAAATTCATCTGTACTACATTAAGTATCAGTACCACAATTTATATTACATTACTTCCATTATGACATAGGATAGTACATAATAATCTGAGGGAAAGTTCAGATAAAGACAATAAGATTGGTGAAAGGCCTGAAGTCAATGCCATATTAAGATAATATTGAAAAAACTGGGAAATATTGCCTTAAAAAACACAAAATTTTGGAGCATAAGGTAACAATCCAAGTATTTGCTTTTTAAATTTATTTTAGTTTAGTTTTCACATAAAATAAAACAAGTATTGCCACAGTATAACATTAAGAAGATGATTGTATATGAAATTATAAAGCTAACTAATACAGCTTTCTGTTCCTTTGAAATATATAATAAAGTTATATAAATTTCTCCCCACACACACTCTAAAGATAGCTATCATTAGAAACAACTATCAGTATGAGGGTACATATGTATACACGTTTGTAGCAAAATCATTCTATACATATTTCTCTTTATCAATTCTTTTTCTGGATGCAGATTGTATCTTCTTTCATAATTTGGGTATTTATAATAATAGTCCAAGTATTGGAAGAACTGTTGTGTGGGAAAATAAATAGGTTGATTCTGTTATGTCCAGAAGGTGTATGTGCCTATGTATGCAAATGTATATTTGTGTGTATTTGCATATTTTTCATGATAATAAGACAATATTATGACATCCCCAAGAACAGGTCATAATAAAATAACCCTGTTTTCAGAATATCATAGCTCTAGAGTTGTAAGAAATATCAGAGTATATGTGATTTAATGCCTGAATTCTATAGATAAAGAAATTGAGGGCTGATAACTTGAATAAGATTAAATTTGAAGGGTAAGTGAAGTGCTCAAAGTTAAACAGACAGTAAGCATCAAAAATGCAATTTAACCCTTTAGATTCCTATGATATCAGAACCACAGCTTTTTTTCCATTGTGCCACTATACGCTTACTAAAGAATTATATCAGGAAAACGTGATATATAAAATTCACCAAAATTTTAGAGAATTGTTTGACAAATTAATGTCCAATTATTCATATGGAAAAGAGAGAGAGAGCTATGAACCACAAGATAATAATTATAATTAAATTAATTCAGAACTGATTAAATAATGAGTAAAAAAGCAGTTCTTAATAATTATGGAAAGAGATCTTTAATGGAGTGGCTCAATGATCTGTGCTTGACTTTGGGCTTTATCACATTCTAATCAGTGACTTGAATAAAGTCTTATATGTTATTCTCAAATTTTCATTGATAGAAAGCTAGAAGGAATAGTTCATATTGAGATAAGATCAAAGATAAATGGTCAAAGGATATGAACAGACAATTTTCAGATGAAGAAATTAAAAACATTTATAGTCATAAAAAAAATGCTCTAAATCATTATTGATCAGAGAAATGCAAATTAAGACAACTGAGGTACCACTACATATCTCTCAAATTGGCTAATTACAAAAGATAATGATGAATGTTGGAAGAAATGTGGGAAAATTGTGGCACATACATTGTTGATGGAATTGTGAACTGATTCAACCATTCTGGAGAGTAATTAGGAACTATGCCTAAAAGGCTATCAAATTGTGCATGTCCTTTGGTCCAGCAGTGTCTCTAGTATGCCTGTATCCCAAAGAGATCATAAAAAAGGGAAAAAAAACTTACGGGTGCAATAATGTTTGTAGCAGCCCTTTTTGTAGTGGCAAGTAACTGGAAACTGAGTGGATGTCCATCAGTTGGAAATGGCTAAATAAGTTATGGTATATGAATGTTATGGAATATTATTGTTCTATAAGAAATAATCAGCAACATGATTTCAGAAAAACCTGGAGAGACTTACATGAACTGATGTTCAGTGAAGTGAATAGAACCAAGAGAACACAGCAACAACTCTTTTCAACAGTGAGGTGATTGAAGCCAGTTCCAGTGATCTTGTGATGAAGAGTCATCTGTACCCAGAGATAGGATTGTGGGGACTGAGTGTGGATCACAACATTATATTTTCACCTTTTGGGGTTTTTTGTATTTTGGGTTTTTTCTCACTTTTTTTTTTCTTTTTGATCTGATTTTTCTTGTGCATCACGATAATTGTAGAAATATGTATAGAAGAATTGAACATGTTTGGCATGTATTGGATTACCTGTTGTCTAGGGGAAGGGGTGGGGAAAAGAGAGGAAAAAAATTTGGAACACAAGGTTTTGCAAGGGTGAATGTTGAAAATTATCTTTGGATATGTTTTGAAAATAAAAGGCTTTAATAAAACAGAGGATTATGTCTGTTAAGGCCATCCAAAATAGACCTATAACTTTATCATCTTTTGAAATGGAACTAAATGGAAATATGCTTTTGCACAAAACAGGTTTCACCAGTGTGACTAACACTCAGGGAAGACAGTGGCTCTTCCTAAAACTTGAAACCATGCCCTGTGGTCATCTGAAACCACTCCAGCATTGCAGGCTCTGAAAATAGTAGTCTCTAAATTTATGATCACCCCAAATATATGTTTGCTTATGTGTGTACTACTATACTATTAATCATATGAATTATAAAATGTATGCAAAAATAAAAGTAGATGAGATAAAGATGAAATGATATTTGACCCTATAGTCAACAGGGAACGAATAGAACTTGTATATGTGTGTGTGTGTGCATGTGTGTGTTATGGCCAGACTTTCAGTTTACAAAAATCACTTTGACAGCTGTGTGTAGTATAGTTGTTCAATAATATGTGAGGTAGGGTAGGTGAGAAGTGAAGAGCATAAACCAGTATAATGGCTGTCTGTAGAGGGAAGGGGACAAATGTGAACAGGATTGTGCTAGTAAGAGTTTAGCAACTGCCTTTATTTTTTAAATGTACATACAACCCTTTTAATTTTAATCTTCATTTTTAAAACATTTTTTCCATCACTTTATTAAGTCGAAACAATCAAAAAAACAATAAATCAAGCCTTGATTTGTAAGTTGGTATCAGATGACTCCAGCATATCCCTGGATGTGAAAGATGTGAAAATAGAACTGACAATATTTAGCAACTAAATGAATCTGCAGATATGGAAATGAGGGAAAGTGAGTTGAAAGTGAGACAGAAGTTGGAAAACCTGGGTAATTGGAAGGATGTATTATCACCAGAAGTTAATAGGAAAGTTTGAAAGATGAATGGGCTTGATATATAATATCATATCTTTGGGATATAGCTTAATCTTTGGGATTTGACATAATCTTTGATCCAGATCCTACCCCATCCATGTCTTCTCATCCTTTGTGATTAGCTTGGTGTCATCAAAATGAAAGAAGAAAGACAAGGCCTCTAATTATCAATACTACAATAGACTCATTCCTTAAGGGTATGCTTGCTATAGTCACAGATTAATTTGGGGGCAACAAGGGCAGAACAAAATTTTCCCAAAGGCTGCTGGAATCTGCTTTTCTGTTGCTGGTAGACTAATTTACATTTAAATCACCCTGAGGGATTGGCACTCCACTAAAAATTGGGAATGCTTCCAATTGCTTGATCACATATCCTTTGGGATCAGACCATAACCCAGAATTCCACAGCTTTAGAGAGAAGGTCCAGTTTCCACTTTGGAGACTTTTAGTCTAGAAAGCAAGTGTTCTGCTTATTTTAATTTTTTTGTGATGATAAATGAAATACTCTTGGTAAGGGTGGAAGTTATTTTAGAACAGACCTGACAGGTTTATCTAGTGGTTCAGGTAGGGACTGGGACAAAATAAAATATTTATAGGCCATCTAATAATTAGTAAAAGTTTTCCTTAGCTGTAAACAAATGATACTCAGTAAATCTATAGCATTAGTTCAGGTAATGCAGATACTCTTCCATGCCTTCCAGGAAATTTGTCTGACCAATAGTCTGTGTTAGAAAAGTAGTCATTAGTACAACAGTGAGGTATGGAATTAGGTAGTGCAGTGAATAGGAAGCTAGACTTGGAATCAAGAAGATTCATCTTCATAAATTCAAATCTGGCCTCAGACACTTACAAGCTATGTGATTCAATGAAAATCACTTAATTCTGTTAGCCTTAGTTTCCTCATGTATAAAATGAACTGGAAAAAGAAATGGCAAACTACTCCAGTATCTTTGCCAAGAAAACCCTAAATAGGGTCAGAAAATGGACACAACTGAAAACAACAACAATACAGCAATTCCTAATGGAATTATTTATGCCCTAGGCAGCAAATAGACATTGACAATGACTATGGGCAATCAGACCAGAAAACTTTTAGTCAACGCTTACCTGCCTATTTATTTGGAGAGGTGGTGTCAGGGAACTAATGTAGTCTGCATAATAGTTAGGTTTTTTTATGATTATTACCACAGACTTGGAATGTTAGAGGATCACTTGAATCATTACTTAAAAATTTGGTTGTTCATCTTTATGGAACCCCTAGATCTGTTCTTTTATTAAGCAAGTTATTCCCCACTTCCATCATGAACACTCACCATTATGGCCTGCTCACAATTTCAAGATTCTTCATTAGGTCATCCCCAGTAAGTACTTCTCTTGCCTGAGCAAGAATTTCTTTTGTGGTGAAGACTCAACTTCCCCTCTAGGGAGTTTACATCACAGTCCAGATGCTCTAAATGATTGAAAAGAGATTTTTATGTCTAGTCCACAAACCATGCTTTCTTTTGTATCAGGCCATTATTCCTACTCCTACCATATTTGGAGACTGTGAATTCTCATTATTCATTTATATCATTTTCCTGAACGTATTTATAGACTGTTAGCCTATATTCTTAACCATTATCCCCAAGTCTTTCTCTCAACTACACCATATAAATAAAATTCTCTTCATATGCTGATGTGATACTATTAGAGCAGAAGTTTAATAAATCCCCATATTTGGATATAAATAATATTTCCTTGAAAAAGGTTAATTTGGGGGAAGACTCCATCATGTCTATAAATTGAGCTCTTCTGCATAAATTTTATGTTGAATTTAGTTGAAATGGACCTTAGAAATCTTAGGTATGTAGCTTTAGAGGATTTCTTAATTGCTAAAACTACTGAACTTTTCTCAGTTCTCATATTCTTTTACTTTTATATGGCATTTTTCACTGTGAACCATAGTTCCTCTTTCTTCCCTAGTTTTCTCTGCTTTGACTGTCTCATGGCTTCTTTTCTAACTGTCAGAGCCTTCCTTTGTCCCCTTTGCTGGTGCATCCCATTTCTGTTTCCTGAGTGGCTTTCCCTAAGAGTTTTCTTTCAGGACTTCATTCTGTTCTATCTCCTGTTCTATCTCCTGTTTATGATCTTATCCTATCCCACAGATTTAATTGTTATTCTATCCAGATAACTCCCAAATCCACAAAGCCTGCTTCAGCCTCTCACTTAAGTAATCATGCTATCTAGATATTTCCACCTATGTAATCTTCTCTCTCTTCAAACTCAGCATTTGTAAAAACTAAACTTAACATTTCTCCTAAATGTTTCTCATCTCCCACTTTCTCTAGAGGACTCCAGGTCGTACAGTGAAAAGAGTAATGGAACTGAAGTTAGAAAGATCTGAGTTCAAATGCATCCTCAGTTACTTACTAATTGAGTCACACTGGGCAAATCACTGTCTGCCTCAATTCCCTCAACTGGAAAATGGGGATGATAATAATAGCAGATACTTTTTAGAGTTTTGAAAGGATCAAATAGAATTGTTATAAAGTCTTTCAAATAGTGTCTGGTATTTAGTAGATGCCTAATAAATGTTTTTCTTTTTCCTTTTTTAATTTCTACTATTATTGATCCTAGCTATAAACTCTGAAATCATATTTGATTCTTCTCTCTCTTTCACATTTCATCTCTATTCTTTCATCAAGTCTTATTAACTTACCCTTTACATATTTACATGTAGGTATGTGTATATATTTCTTTTACCAATGACAGAAAGAAAATATTTAACTCTTTAATGATTTCAGACTGGTATTACTCCTAAAATGATGGCTCTGAAGCCAGCCACAATGAGAACACCTCAAAAGAAGTTACAGTAGAAAAAAAAAATTAAAGATGTTATAGTAAAATCCTTTAAAATGCAACCTGAACCATCTACTGTGATTCTCTAAACAATGAATTCTGTTGAAACTAAAATTGCAATAAATAAATAAAATAACAAAGAGATGACAAAGGCTGGTAGAAGGTTCAAACTGGGGAAATCTGTGCTAGCTAAGGGAAATTTGGAAACTGTAGAGATGGGAGTTTTACTAGGGAAACTAGCTTCAATTTCCAAGCCAGAAGCTATCAGAAACTGGGAGATGACAGAAGCCAACCCGAACTTCAACAAAAGGACTTGAAATTGCCAACACTCTGAATAGGAATGCCATAAACTAATATCAGCTTAGGTAAAAGCAAAAGTGGCTGTGCATAAGGAAATCAGCACCACAGCTGGCAAATAGACCTGAAGGCAGCCAGAAATCTTAAAAAGGGCATCTCAAGCCAGCATCAACTCTTATAATCCAGTACCTGAAGCCAAATCTTGGCCCTCACTTGTCATTATACAGGAAGCAAATAGAACCATCTCAAAGCAATACCAAGGAAATAGGTCTGAGTAACGTACTACTTGATCCATTGGGAGCCATAACAGAAGACAGGAATGAATTAGATTGGAAACCAGCATCACATGAAGTCTAAAAACAAAATTATCTTTTCTTATTTAATACTTCTCTCTTCATTCAAATTTGTAGAATATGGGGCACAAAACTCCAAGTACACAAAACTGTGAAGAACTGGCATGACAAGCTATGAACAGTACATCTCAGAAATACTCAGGAACAAACATACCAACAGCCATGCTTGTCTGCTACTGGCTTATCTCCTTATTTTTCTTTTCTCCATTGAGTTTAAAGTCTAGTAGATTCCAGAATTTTCTCCAAAAAAACAGTAAAAAGAGAAGTCTATCTAATCAATTCAGCTTATACCTTATAGTAAAGTGAGGAATTCTCTTTTCCCTTGACCTAATTGCCTTTTTAAATTTGAAACATAAATTGAATGAAGGCTAGAAAAAATACTGATAATACTGCAACTTACAGAATCAAATATAAAACAAATAATTATAAACATTTACATAATCTGTGAAGGCTACCATGAAACTTTCAGTTAGATGCATCCTACATGTTCAGGGATAATAGGGAAATAAAGAGATGAACAGCAAACTTTGTTGTCATTACAAGTCATAAATGCTGGACTCACCCTCTTTAAAGTCTATCATACGGTTGCACTTTCAACTCTTCTTATATAGTGCCCTTTCTTTGTCGCTTTTCTTAAAGCTGCTAGAATCTCACAACAAACTTATCTCTCTTGAAGAAATTCTCAGATGGCACTCTTGCTCGAATCTTCTTTTTTTGTCCAATGTTATTGGGATTGCCTTGTTATCACTAAACCACTGAGAAGAACTAATTCTTTCATAGTTAATCATCGCACATTCTTGCTGTTATTGTATACAATGTATTCCTGGTTCTGCTTGTTTTGCTTAGCATCAGTAAAACTAAATCTTTCTAGGCCTTTTTAAAACCATCTCGTTCCATCATTTTCTGTACAATAATAATATTCCATTACCTTCTTATACAACTTATTCATCCTTTCCCCAATTGATGGACATCTACTCATTCTCCAATTCTTTGCTATTAAAAAAAGAGCAGATACAAACATTTTTTTCACATGTGGGTCCTTTCCCCTCCTTTATGATTTTCTTGGTATACAGACCCAGTAATGGCACTGCACATTTGTATAGCCCTTTGGGCATAGTACCAGATTGCTCTCCAGAAATGGTTGGATCATTTCAAAACTCCACCAAAAATGGATTAGTGTCCCAGCTTTCCCACATTCCCTCCAACATTTATCATTATCTTTTCTTGTCATGTTAGACAATCTAAGAAGTGTGAGGTGGTATCTCAGAGTTGTTTTAATTTGTACTTCTCTAATCAACAGTGATTTAGAGCGGTTTTTCATATGACTAGAGATGGCTTTAATTTCATCATCTAAAAATTGCCTATTCATATCCTTGGATCACTTATCATTTGGGGAATGAGTTGTATTCTTATAAATTTGACATAATTTTTTTTGTTTTATTTATTTTAGAAATGAAACCTTTATCAGAAATACTAGCTGTAGAGATTTTTTCTCAGCTTTGTACTTGTTCCTGTTGGTTTTGTTTGTGCAAAAACTTTTTAGTTTAATATAATCAAAGTTGTTCATTTTAACTTTCATAATGTTCTCTAGTTCTTTGGTTATAAATTCCTCCTTTCTCCAAGGATTTGACAATTATCCCTTGTTCTCCTAATTTGTTTATGTAGCATCTTTTATGACCAAATCATGTATCTATTTTGAGCTTATTTTGATATGGAGTGTGAGATGTAGGTCTATGATGAATTTTTGACATATTATTTTCCAGTTTTCCCAGGAATTTTTGTCAAAGAGTGAATTCTTATTCTAGAAGCTGGAGTTTGCGGGTTTTTTAATATTAGATTGCTATAGTCCTTGATTATTGTGTCATGTGTATTCAATCTATTTCATTGATTCACCACTCTATTTCTTAGCCAGTACCAAATGATTTTGATGATTGCTGCTTTATAATTTAGTTTTAGGTTTGGTACTGCTAAGCCACCATCCTCTTTGTATTTTATTTTCATTAATTACCTTGATATTTTTGACCTTTTGTTCTTCCAGATGAATTTTTTATTATTTTTTCTAGTGCTATAAAATAATATTTTGGCAGTTCGATTGATATGGCACTGAACAAGTAGACCGATTTAGGCAAAATTGTCATTTTTATTATTAGCTCTGCCCAAACATGAACAATTGATATTTTCCAATTGTTTAGATCTGATTTTATTTGTGTGAGAAGTGTTTTGTAATTGTGCTCATATACTACTTGGGTTTGTCTTGGCAGGTAGATCAAATCTTCTTAAACTGTCAACCATCACCCCATATAGGGTTTTGCAATTGAATGTAGGAAGTCACAAAATTATGATTTTTTTATCAATAAGTGTTTGATTTTCATAACTATTTTATAAACCTGTACAGCCAGGGTTGGTTAAAAATTTCTTGGGTGAAAAAGGCTTTGAGTAGAAAAAGTTTAAGAAGCCCTGTTCTAATCTAATGGTTTTCAAATTCTGGGAAAGTCTCCCATAATTTCAATAATGTTATTTAAAAATAGCATCAGATCAAGAGAATTGTATAAATGTGTTTACACATATTGGATTTAACATATATTTTAATATGTATAACACGGATTGAATTGCTTTCCATCTAGGGGAGGGGACAGGGGGAAGGAAGGGAAAATCTGAAATACAAGGTTATGCAACGGTCAAAGTTGAAAAATTATTTGTTCATATGTTTTGAAAAAAAAAGAATAGCATCAGTATTTGAAGTCTCCATAGTCATGATTCTAAGCCACTTGAACTTCAAAAGAATAAGCTAACATCATTCAAAAATGATATTATTTGTTTGTGGCAGCCCTTTTTGTAGTGGCTAGAAACTGGAAACTGAATGGATGCCCATCAATTGGAGAGTGGCTGAATAAATTATGGTATATGAATGTTATGGAATATTATTGTTCCGTAAGAAACGACCAGCAGGATGATTTCAGAGAGGCCTGGAGAGACTTGCATGAACTGATGCCGAGTGAAACGAGCAGAACCAGGACATCATTATACACGGCAACAACAATTTCATATGATGATCAATTCTGATGGACATGGCTCTCTGCAACAAGGAATTGTCTCCAACCAGTTCCAATTGTTCACTGAAGAAGACCATATACACCCAGAGAGAGGGATATGAAATATGGACCACAACATAACATTTTCATGCTCTCTATTGAGGTTTGCTTGCATTGTGTTTCCTTTCTCTGATTTTTTTTTTCTTTTAGATAGGATTTTTCTTGTGCAACTTGTCAAGTATTTCAACATTATTAACATGTAGTGGACTTCCTGCCATCTAGGGGAGGGAAGGGGACTGGGGGTAAAATTTGTAATGGAAAGCTTTGTAAAGATCAATGCTGGGGAACTACCCATACATATGTTATGCAAATAAAAAGCTTTAAAAAATGATATTATTGGTACCCCTTAAGAGCAAACCTTATTGGAAATCAAGTGCTAATTAATCACTTATTGTATATTTACATTTGGTGTATATTTAGATCACATGGGGGTGTGAGAAGGAATTAAAAAGGAAGAATATTAATTTCACAACCTTCATAACTCTCAGAAGTATGTTGTTCCCTAGAGAAAATGTGTAATCATTTTGATTTCTCATGATCAAACAACACTGTCTTGCTACGTCATAAAGTTCTAAATTTGAAACAAGAGCGAACTTTGGAGGTCAATGAGCCCTTAAGTAACTCCTTCATTTTATTTTAAAAATATTTTTAAAACATTTTGTTACATGCTAGAAAATCATCAATAAATATGGATTTTCATTAAATAGGGAATTTCAACAAAATTAAGAAATTCATTTTAAAAGTTTGTGAAACATTGAAGTCCCTCAGGCCGCAATCACTGGTCCAAGGAGCATGGTGACTGATGAATAATCAGTTATCTTTTGTTTGCTTGATTTGGAACTCACCCACTAACCACAGTTGTGAAAATTACCTGAGAATTCTCCCCTAATTTAAATATGTATGTATGTACATATGTTAGAGAAGAAAATGACAAATTAGTCCAGAATCTTTGCCAAGAAAACTCTAAATGAGGTATTAGTCAAATATAACTGAAAGAATTAAACAATTTCAACAATGTATGTATGCATGAATATATGTGTATATACATACACATTTATTAAATATCATGCAATATATATGTTGAGTTTATTGTATCATGTCAAATTCAAATCAAAACAATCCCTACACAGTGTGTTAATTTTGAAAATCCCAAATTAACGTAATCTATGTTGTATTTTATTTTTATTTATGTTGTAAAACATTTCCCAATTATATTTTAATCTAGTTTGGGTTTCATTGAGTTTTGTGGGCTGCTTGCTGGCCAAGGGGCCTCAAGTTTAACATCTGTAATGTAAGATATTTATCTAAACCCAATTCCTGCCACAATGGTTTCCAATTTTCCCAAAAATTCTTGTCAAAAAGTAAGTTTACAGGTAGATTACTTGTTTCCATATTTATTGAGCACTATATTCTTAGAGTTCCATATTTATTAATATTCCTATTAATAATTAATATTAATTATTCCATTGATCTACTTTACTATTTTTTGATCATTGTCAAATAGCTTTGACTGTGTGTAACTACTACTCCTTCCAACATTTTTAATATTTTGTCATTGGTTCTCTTGAGTATAGATCTTTTGTTTCTCAAAGTAATTATGCCATCATTTTGCTTAGCTTTTCCAAAATATTCATTTGCTATGTTCATCCCAAGGAATATTCTATTCATCTGATATCATGAATGGAATCTGTCTATTGCTGCTTAAACCCAGACTTATTATGATAGATTTCAAACTTTCACATACACCTTCACTATCCCAATCACAGTAATGCTGAATCCCTTATTACTTAGGAATAACCTCCTCCTCCATTGCCCAACCTCATTTCAAATTCTCTCAAACCCAACTGTCTCAACTCTTCTTTTATGTTATACTTTATCTTTACTGTCCCTTTCATTTTTCTTTCTGCAATTATAATTCTATAATGAACAAGTGTCCTTTCATTTTACATGTCTTTCTCTCATGGTCCTTCTGTCTTCAGATACAAAATATGGCTTATTCCATTATTTTAGTAATATTACTTAAAATAGCATCAGAACAAAAGAATTGTATAAATATGTTTACACATATTGGATTTAACATATATTTTAATATGTACAACACATATTGGATTGCTTGCTATCTGAGGGGAGTGGAGGGAAGGAGGGGAAAATCTGAAATACAAGGCTATGCCTGTCCATCTTTTACATTACCAGTTGGACCTTCTCTTATCCTCTCTAAAAAACTGATCCTACAGAGAAAGTTGGAATACTTCTTCCTCATTATCACTACAGATTTCTTATCAGTCATCCCTTAGCAACTTCTCATGTTTTGAAGTTTGATCCATCCAATTTATCACTTCAATTCAGATTCTAATGGCAGTTATGTATTGACCAGTGGATTGTTCTATGTACTTTCTAAGGAATTTAACATCTTGTTCACATTTCTTCTACCACAAATTTTGTTCTTCAAGTAGGGGAATTCAACACAGATATTGATATTCCTTCAAATATCATGACCTTCCAATTTCTCAGTTGCTACTACCTCCTCCTCTAACTCAACTCAATAAAATACAGAGATAACCAGTGATGTAACTAACACCCACAAGTGTTCCATTTTCATGATCAAGAACTCAGATCCCACTATCTGATCATAAATTCTTAATATTCTGTCTTTCTATAGACTACTCCTCCTTTACCTTCATTATCACCCCCGAATCCTTCAGTGTTTTCCAGAACCATTCTATCCCACTCTAGTTTCACTTTCTATCCCTCTCAACTTCAATTTTGCAATTAACCATTTCAACTGTGTCATTTCCTCCACTCTCAACTCCTTTGCCTCCTTGTCCTATAGTCTTTCAAGTCTTATTATACACTAATCATATTAATTTACCTTAGCCATACTATCCACCTCTTTCACATGTTACTGAACAAAACTAGAGAAGCCATGTAAGTTTATTGACTGGGTGCAGCAAAATTTTATATTATCTAATCTCAACTTAACCCTCACTGTGGCAAGCTCTCTCATTTGATTGAATCTCTGGGCTACTTGCCAGAAAATCTCTTTTAAAATTCTACTCTCCTCAAATCCCCCTATTCCTCCAATTTTCTCAGAGTTGATAATGTTACTTCACAATATAAAGAGAAAATCAGAAGCATGCACAATGAACACCCTCTTCTCCCCTTTTCCCTTTCAAAATCCCTTAATATAATCTTTCATTTCCCCCCAATCCTTGATAAAGACAATGTCCTCTTTTGTAAAAGTCCAATCCTCTACATGTGCCTTAATCTTGCCATCTCATTTCCTCCAGTATATTTTCTCCTCTCTTTCTAATCTCCCTCTCCTTATCTTTTGCTTCCTTTCTTGCTGCCTACAAATAAATTTAAGCTATAACTATTAGCTAATGTCTCCTACTGCCCTTCTTCTTAGATCCTTGAAAACACTGCCTATTTGTGTTTACCCTTTGACCTAACAATACCACTCCTAGGTCTATATTCCCAAAAAGAAAAAAGAAGAAAATGAAAGAAAAGGGGAAAAGGATCTATATGTACAAAAATATTTACAACAGCTCTTTTCTAGAGGTAGGGGAAATTGAAGGGATGCCCATATATTGTGGGGCAAATGAACAAATTGTGGTATGTGAGTATACTGGAATTCTGTTGTGCTAAGAAGTGCTCTAAAAAGCATTCTCTCAGAGAAGCTTGGAAGGACTTAACATGAGTTGATGCTCAGTATCTCCACTTCCAATCTTTTCACACTCTTCAAAATGCTTGCAATTTTCCTTCCTCTCACATTATTCTCCTTTTCTCTGCAACATTTAACATTGTTAATCACCCTCTCCTCCTGAAAAATTTCTCCTCTCCAGGTTATTTTGATTTTGCTCTCCCACTTTTGCTTGACCATTTTTCAGTATCCTTTCCTGTTTCAACATACAAAGCATATTTCTGATTGTCACAAATTTGTCCCCTTTTTCTTTGCACATCCCATTCTCTCACCTGGTAATTTTATCAGTTCCCATGGGTTAAGATCACTATCATATCTATATGTCTAGTCTTTATTTCTCTCATGAGTTCTGCTTGCAAATCACCAATTACCTATAAGACATTTTGAACTTTTTGTAACATAGGTTTCTCAAGCACAACATGTTCAAAACAAAGTCATTTTCTTTTCCCCAAAGTCCAATCCTTCTTGAAACTTTATTTCTGTCAGAGGTTTGACTTTCTATTCATACTGATTTATCAATTTCTCTCATTTTCTCGTGCCACAAATCCAAACAAATCAACTGTCAAATTTCATCCTTTCTTTCTCTACAACATCTCTCCCACGGCCAAATCATTCTATTCATAAAGTCACCAGTCTTGTTCAGGTCTTCATCACCTCTATCCTGGACCATTGCAGTAGCCTCTTACTCTATATAGGTACCAAAGTGATAATCCTTAAGAGCATTTCTGACCAAATCTTTCTCTACTCAATAGCTCAAATAGCTTCCTACTACCAAAAGGGACAATTATCAATTTATTTGCTTGATATTTGAATCCTTCACAACTCAATCCCAAGCCCTTTCCATACTCTTCAATCCCATGATCTTCCCAAACTAGCCTTCTTGCTATTTCTCACATATAATACTCTATATGTTTTTGTCATACCTTAGTACTAACTTGACTTTATTCCTTGGATGCATTTCCTTCTCACCTCTGACATTTTTCATCCTTAGTTTTCTGTTTTGTTTCAGTTTTAGTTTTTTGTTTTTGTTTTTGTTTTTGTTTCTGAAAACTCAACTCAAGTTCTTCCTTCTATATAAAGCCTTCCTACCTAGGTCCTAGTACCATTCTTCCCACTTCAAACCGTAATTTCTTTTTTCCTTACTGGTTTTTGTTTGTTTTTGAGCAGAGGCAATTGGAGTCACAGCTAAAAACTGCCTAAGACCAGATAGGAACTCGGATTCTGTTGACTTCAGGGCTGGTTCTCTATCTACTATGTCACCTAGTTACCCTTCAAATTTCTTTGTATTTTCATCTATGTTTTTATATGTGTTTTATATAAAAATATATTTTTCTCTTGGCTAGGATATAAACTAGTTTTTTAGAGAAAAAACTGTTTCATCTTTGTCATTGTATCACAGTGCTTGGAACATAGCAGAAACTTATTAATTCCTACTTGATTGACTGAGGAAAAATCTGACACTTAGGGAAAATAGCCTATTTGCTCAAAATGATATAAGTAGTAAATGACAAAACAGGGACTTGAACCCAGTAGTCTCCTTTCCACTGGACCAAACTCTATAGCATTTGTCCTGATACACTGCATTTATGGCAGAAGTTAGAGACTCTGAGGAAGTTCATTTTATACATTTCATTTATGAACATGAAAAAATGCATAGGTCTGTGTGTATGTATTTTTTACATACACATAGTATGTATGTATGTATTTATGTATGTATGTGTGTTGGAGGGGAAGAGACAGAGAATAATACACGTGTTTTATATGGAAGCCCTTGAGGAAATATCCTTTTTTTTCCAATGGAATATCATTTAGTTAGCATCACTATCTTTTCAGGCAATGGGTGAAATATGACAGACTTCTCCCTCTTTCCCCCTCCCCAGCACTAAGCAAGACTTACTGAGTATACATTTCATCAGAAATCTTTGGGAATGAATCACTATATGCACTGGTATTTAAATCTGTCTGTCTCTCCTGTCTCTCTCTTACTTTGTCTCTCTCTCTCTTTCTCTGTTTTTCTATCTGCCCCTCTTTCTTTGTATAAAATATATATTACATATATGCATATATGTGTGTATATGTATGAATATAATTCTATGCATATACACATATCTAAACACATGTGTACATATATTTGCATGTTATTGTTTATATGTATGTTTATACATGTATGCCATGTACATTTGTGTATATATAATAGGAGATCTCAAAGGGATTTATTCTGTGGTTTATTTCTTCTAGAACAGGACCAATAACATCATGAGAATGATGTCTTGACTTGCCTGTGAATTGGGTTTAAGTAAGTCATAGTTGCATAAAATCAGTGGAAAGTATTATTGTATAGAAAAGAAATGTCTAGTTCCAGATGCAGCTAACAAATATAAAGGTCTATTTTCAGAATAAATGCTAATAAAGGGTTCACTTTTAGGTTCTGGCAAGCACATAGAGTATTTTACTTTTCTTGCATGTTTGAGATCTGAACAAGAGCACTTTTTTTTTTCTGTCATTGAGTTTAAGCTCAAATGTAATCCTCTACCTTTCCCAGTAATCCTCTACCTTGCCCATAGTGGTTGTGTAGTACATATGTGTTGAGTTGAACTAAATTGAATATGAAAATAAAGCGGAATTATTCTGTCTTTTCTCAACAAACTATTATATTCTTATATAATTATCATTCACAATTTTTGCATCATTAAACATCCCTATCAAGTAAATATTTTAAATAGTGAAGAATTTAGTTTACTGCTACTCTAGAGGGTAAACAAAAACCCCAGGACACCATCAAAATCTGATGCCCTCACCTGGAAGGAGGATTTGGAATATCCTTAGGGAAGCTTTAACTTTCCAATATACTGACTTACAGAAAATCTAGTTTTTAAAAAATGACCCCAAAATTGAAAAAGTTCAGGGGGAAATGTCAAATGAAGTGAATCAATCAGTTTCAAAAAAAAAAAAAAGAAAGAAAGAAAGAAAGATGAAATGCACAAATTTAGAGATGGCTCCATTGCAAATGTTCATGTGGATTATTTGTACCCTTTGGTAAACATATGGTAGGATCTTCTGAACTAGTATTGATCTAATAAGCCAATCAAACACAAAGTACCTTGACCCTGACATGGTGATGTGATTTTTGTCCATTTCAAGAAAAGACAACAACTATTCTGTGCTGGACACTGAGATATAATAGTGGAAAGAGCACTGAACCTGAAGATCTGAGTTCAAATCTGGCCTTACTTACTTGCTAGGCAAGTCACTTAACTATGTTTGTCTCAGTTTTCTCATCTATAAAATGATCTGGAAAAAGAAATTGCCCAGAAAATTCCAAATAGGGTCACAAAGAATCAGATACAAATGAAATGACTGAAGAATATTCTGCTTTGATTAGAGCATATCTAAAATATTGTATGTAATAATGGGTATCATATTTTAGGAAGAATATTGATAAACTGGAAAATACCTATAGAAAGAAAACCAAAACAGTAAAGGCCTTTGAGTCCATGCCAAATAAGGATCAGTTGAAGAAATGGAAGATATTTATTTAGCTTTGAAGCAAGAGGAGGAAGATGGGGGTGTGTAGTAGAATAGTAATGTGCTGCAAAACCAGTATAAAAGGGACACAAGCTCCTAAATCAAAATGCATTCAAGGAAAAAAAATATTTAAAAAAAAAAGGTTCATAGATTTCATTGAATAGAATCTAAAGATATCCTCTTCTCTGAGGAATATCTTTCAGTGGTGAGTAAGTCAACTTAGTGGAGATGGTTGTGGGCATGGTCATAGAGATTAAAATAGTTAAGCATGGTCAGATTTTTCTTTGTAACTCTTTGTTAGGATGGGGGAGGAGATAAGAATGGGCCCAATTTCTAGACAGCCAAGAAAAACAAAATAAACAAGCATGCAAATGAGATGTTATTTGGAAGAAGTTCTGTATACATTGGCAAAGAGAACAATAAAACTTTTGAATTTTCTTTCCCTTTTTTTTCTCTGATGTTACTCTTTATTGTCAGTTAAGGCTTTTTTTTTTTTTTTTTTTTTTTTTTTGCTTTTTGATGAGGTAATTGGAGTTAAATGACTTGCCCAGGGTCACACAGCTAGGAAGTATCTGAGACCAGATTTGAACTCAGGTCCTCCTGACTTCAGGGCTGGCGCTCTAACCACTGTGCCACCTAGCTGCCCCTAAGGCTTTCTTAATAAAAAATATTTACTGTAATGTTCTTTTTTCCTAACCAAATTTTTTGGTAAAATAAGGAAATGTTCTGTTTATTTATTTAATTAGGAATAATTACATAATGAACAATTTGCTAATAGTAGCATCACACCAATGTTTCTGGAAAGTTAGTGTCTTTGGAATTTCCCACATTACTAATAGTTCCACATTCAAGATTGTAATTCAAATTTATTCATTTGATAAATAGCATGCTACAATAAGTGCTGCAGGAGATATCATGATAAATAAGTTAATTTTCCTGCCATAAAGAGCTTAAACTTGAAAAGGGGCAAAGACATACAAACAAGAAAAGGCAAAAACAAACAGACTTTCCAGAAAACAACACTATACCTCTGTTGCATTTCACGCTGTAAGCTACCTCAGTAATTGGGGCCTTGCTACCCTGGAACATTCAATCACCATGCCTTTATTCCTAGTGGATAAGTTCCTCTTGGGATGGGAAGAAAAATCAAGGGCAACACAGGGCATCTAGGTGGCACAGAAGATAGAGTTCAAGTCTGAAAGACTCATCTTTATGAGTTTAAGTCTGGTTTTAAACACTTATCAGCTCATCCTCAAAATGAGCTGGAGAAGGAAACAGCAAATCACACTAGTAATCTTTGCCAAGAAAAAAACCAAATGGGCCCAAAAAGAATCAGAAATGACTGAATCTTTATTTCCTTTACTTTTTCCCCAACTTTTCATTGGCTTTTATATATTTTTTCCCATATTAGAATGTAAGCTTTTTGAGGCCATGGATTGACTTTCTTTTGCTTAAATTGTCTGTATTTAGCCCTTAGCACTCCCTGAGGCACTTTGTTCCTATCATTCCAATATTCTGTATGATGTTGTATGCAGCACAGAGGTCAAGTGACTGCCCAACTTCACTTAGTAAGAAAGTGCCTAAAAATAAGTTTGCATATATTTAGAATCCAAAATTTAGAACTCCCTTACTTTAGGAATAAAAAAAAGTGAGCCGCAAAGAGCCCAAGTGATTTTCCCAGAATTGCACAAATAGTAAGTAGCAGACTTGGGCTTTAAATATGATCCTGGTATAATGGAAGAAATACTATATTTGGAATAAGAAGACTTGATTTCAGTTCTCAACACCACTCTTTACTATTTATGGGAACCTATGGGTAATTCAGTTTCCATATTTTTAAAATGAGAGGTTTGATTCCAGTGACTTCTATGATCCTTCCCCTGTCTTATTCCAGATATGTACATTTAAATGTATGTATAGATGTAGGTATAGGTATAAGCATAGGAATGGATGAAAGTATAGGTATAGGTATGGGTATAAATATAGGGATAGGGCATCTGTGGATAGAACACCAGCTGGAGGCAGGAACATTCACCTTCCTGAGTTCAATTCTGGCCTCAGATACTTACTAGGGTGTATGACCCTGAGCAAGTTACTTAATCCTGTTTGCCATAGCAAAGCACTCCAATATTTTTACCAAGAAAACCTCAGATAGGATTATGAAGAGTCAAAAAAAAAACCAAACAAACAAACAACCAAAGAACTACCCTGAACAACAACAAAAGTAACATTAGGGATAGGGATACGCATAGATACATACATACATAGATATATATATATATATACATGTATTTGTTGTATATATATACAAATATGAATATATTCATGTAAATGTGTGTATATATATACACACAGATATTTAAGTATTCATGTTTGTATGTGCATATATGTGCATGCATAGGTGTGTATACATAGTTGATTTTTGTCTTTCCTGGTAGCTGTATTCTATAAAACCAACACAAACAATGAATTGGCAAATACTGAATCCTGTCTCCTCAGTTAAATACAGGGTTAGGTTCTGATGAGCCTCTGGGCATAATATTTACTTTAGCAGTTTCCAGAGCAGCCTCACATACAGACTGATAAATTTTCTCTCCCTTTTTCTGAATGTACCATATTGTTGACTCATTAACATTAAATTCACAGCCAATAGTAGTATAACTTATGTCTGAATGAAGGTTATCTAATGTAAATGTTTTCTTTGTAAGACACAGAACATCCTTCTTTAGGAACACTGGACAGCACTATGCTTACGGACCATCTTAAATATTGAAATCATCAATCAAAAACATACAAAAATATAAATGATGTGGTACTAAATAGACCTTGAAAGGGAAACAAAAAGATAGAGCATCATCTTGCTCAATCTCAATTTGAAATTTGCACATTACTGCTCAGCACTGTCCATGGATGATGTAGAAAGCACCTCAATGTTGGTAACAAAAATAAATTTTGAATAAATGAATTTATAAATTTGGAATCTATGAATAATGGGAATAGCTATATGTGTGCTGGTAAAGATATAAGGGTATATGTGTGTGTATGCATTAGAGTATATGTACACATACAGATATATAGATTATGTATATTCATATACCCACATAATTATAATATAATGTATAGATAATGTTATACACATAAATATATGAAGCTATAAAATATATTTGAGTATTTCTGTGTATATTTTATGTTGTTTATGTTTATATAAATGCACACAAATGCATATAAACTTCTAGCACTTATGATGCTCTATCCATTGTACCACCTAAATGTGCCCACTTTAGGGAAACTATTTTGTACCAAATTTTAACCCACTCTCCCCAGGGACCTTGTATGTGTAAATGAGACAGTAAATTCCAGTTTAGGAGATTTTTTTATTTAAACTTACATCCTTGACATAACATTTCAGTAAATATCACTTTTGGAAAAGTTAATTATCACAATTGGTTCATTAATCTTGGCACTGGATTGGGATTCATAAGTGATTAAAAACCACAATCTCCTATGGCTATCCCTAAAAACCTAAGAGTAGAAATAAAATTCTTTCCTTTGGAAATTAGCACGTCAGTGTCATGCAAATTGGGAGAATGAGGCCAAAGAGGATGCTATTTAAGTATCAGCAGTAGAACTATTCAAAAGCATCCTTCTAGCAATATTTATCAAGGGTCTACTCAGGAGGGGAAAAAAATTCCATTTGAAATGCACATTGAACTGGGAGTCAACAGAAATGACTCTTACTCCTAACTCTGCTACTAATTTTCTAAGTTTTACTTTTCAGGGCCTCAGTTTCCTCATCTATAAAATGGTGATATCTAAGATACCTTCCAATTTTCTTTATTTGTCTAGCTCTATGTTGTTGGTATTCTTTAAAGCCAGAACTTCAAGGCTTTGAAATGAAAATAGCAAAACAGATCACTAAGAAAGCATGCTGAATCAGTGCCTCTGGAGATCTTTTAAGAGCCAGAAAGCCATTTGGGTTGGCTTAAGTAAAGTCTGATTAGAGGCAAGATGATCAACCAGATGTCCTTCTACAGGGCCTTTTTGGCATTAGCATTTAATAATCCAAAGAATACCATTTACAAAACTACCTCACCTTTATACATAGCTAGAATCATATATCAGTTCAAAAAATGAGAATGGACCACAGCCAGTTATTAAAGCTTGATTTATAAGAGTTCTAATTTACAATTCACATAAATCACCTGAAAAAGAAAAGATCTCACATCTAACTCATTATAAGGAAGATTATCTTCTGCTGTAGTACCTCTTTCATTAAGCATCTTGGATAAAAAGGTAATAAATACTTTTTCTGCACACAACTAACGGAAATCTCAGAAAGTCAAAGCATCGCTTCTGGTAATTAATCTATTTTCCTACAATTACCCAAAATATGTCTGACTTTCTCAATGGGTGAACTTTTTATTTCTCCTTGCTACCACTCAAAAATTCTCTAACAAGCAAAACAAACTTCAATAGAAAACTGTCTGAAAATATGAAGACCTTACTCTTCATAAGAATACTCTTATTTTGTGGAAAGACAGAATCTTATAGTTGAAGAGAGGCCAGGAAGACCTGCCTCAAACACATGCTGCTCATGTGATCCTGGGCAAATCTCTTCTCACTGCTATAGGTAGTTCTCTATGACTAAGTTGCAGAAAGTTGCTAACTTGCATTGCTAGCAGGAATTTCCTGACATGGGAATTTCCTATACCATTTAAGTTAAAGGTCCAGTTCCACTCCCTTTTCTTTGATTGAATTTAAAACTGGTTCTTTATTCGTCCCAGAGACTGAGAGAAGGGAAAGGATCTAAAGAAATTCTCCTTTTACTATAATCTCTATGAAGATAAAAATGCCCTCAGGTTTTTATGTTTAGGCACTTGCTATCTAAGAAATTTCAGAGGGTGGATTTTCCAACAAATAAAAAGAAACAAATCCTCACACAAATTCCTGTTTTCCAGGCACCACTAGCCTTCAATTTTTTCACCCTATTCTTTTTCCATGTGTTCCCCATCTAGCCCTAGTTTTTCATCTGGAATTGAAGCCATCAGCTGGAAAACAGCAAGGGGTCACATAATTATCTGAATTTTATTGAGTGACTAATACACTGTAGGGAGAAGTTGGTTCTGTTTTCCCAACATTTTCATTTGAGCACCAGTGTTTGGGGCCAAGTACATTATGGTAACCTCCTTCTCTTAGATACATGTATACATATATGTATATTAAATACACTCAGAGATTCATTTTCAGATCTATAATAGCCTGCTTAGAGCAGACAGGGGTTGGGTGTTTAAAGGTTTCATCTGAAAGCCTCACCCACCATAAAACTAATGGAACCCAATTTATCTATTCAGAAAGACAAAAGGGTGAGTCAACATAGCTGGAATCTCAATTTCTGGTTGCAGTGAGGGCAGCTCTAAATTGAGTTTTAGACCACTAACTTATCTTCTCTGGTGGATTGATTTGCTTCTATAATTTCTTTGGTTAAAAATATTTGAGTGATCACGAGCCCATCCCCAGATACATTATTTATTTTAATAGAGTATTTTCAATGTTCTGATTGATGGAGTGGGATGCTGGAATGAAAACTCTGCTTTGTCCATTAGGCATTTCAAGACTAGCATTTTTGATGGTGAAACCATCATCAAGAAAGACAACTAAGGGGGCAGCTAGATGGCGCAGTGGATAGAGCACCAGCCCTGAAGTCAGGAGGACCTGAGTTCAAATCTGGTCTCAGACACTTAACACTTCCTAGCTGTGTGACCCTGGGCAAGTCACTTAACCCCAATTGCCTCAGCAAAAAGCAAAAAAAAAAAAAAAAAAAAAAAAAAGAAAGAAAGACAACTAAGACACCAGTATCTCTGATTCCCTGGCACTAAATAATCATTGCTATCCTCCCCCTTACTTTTCTTCCTGACTCATATAAATCTTCCATGGCTTCTATCATGGAAACAACTCCACTGTAGATATGATCTAAAAGACTGCCAGCTTGAGTGCCCATCTGTAGCATCCCTAATTGGAATAAGTTTTGTTTTGTTTATTAATGATCTTTGCCCTCTAACTCCTCCCTCAAAATTATTAGATGCTGCAGCACAAACTTTTTGTTGATGCAATATAAATATCTGCATAGAATGATGAGAGGAGGCAGAGTGAATATAGCCGGTTTGGGAATTAGAAATACTCCTCTTTATGCCTCCAGCCTCAGACACTTACTAAATGGGTGACCCATAGCTAGTCACTTAACCCTGTTTGCCTCAGTTTCCTCATCTGTAAAATGGACTGTAAAATGGAAAATAGCAAACCACTCCAGTATCTCTGCCAAGAAAACTCCAAGTAGTTTGTTGAAGAGTCTGAAATGACTGAATAACAAAATAATAAGAATAATCTTTTTTTTCCTCTATTAAGATGGCCTTCCTATTCTCAGCCTTTGACTTTTCCCAGGTTCTGATAAGTGAGTCTTCACCTTATTTGGCCAATTATCTGGCTTCCATTCTATTTCCTAAACATCTCTACATCAACCTACTATACTCCTTCCCAATTCCCCTTTACGGATTGTCTTCTCTTATTTGAATGTAAACTTCTTGAGAATAGGAGCTATTTTAATTGCTTCTTATATCTTCAAAATATGGAACAACACCTGACATATATTAGCCTTAATAAATGCTCTAATATTCATCTTTCTACCAAGCTACATACCTATTATGGGCAGGTAGGTAGTACAGTGCTGGGACTGGAGTCAGAAAGACTCATCTTCCTAGATTCAAATTTGGCCTCAGATATTTATTAGCTATGTGACCCTGAGCAAGTCACTTAACCCCATTTACTTCAGTTTCCTCATCTGTAAAACAAGCTGGAAAAGAAAATGACAAACCACTCCAGTATCTTTGCCAAGGAAATCCCATATGGGGTCAAGAAGAGTAAGACAAAACTAAAATGACTGAACAACAATAAACCTATCATAATCCATCAGAAAAAGAAACCACAAAAATTATTTGAGCATTTGTGCTAACTCATCTGCATATCCTTATCTCTATAACTATATGACTAATAATGCAAATTTTCAATCCAAAGGACCAGAGTGAGAACACAGAGTGTGAAAATGAAATCTGGTAGAAACAACTGACTCATGTAGGGAATGAAATTTATGATCTTGATTAACATCACATTCTAACCACTGAGCTAACATGGATCTTCTGTAATGTTAGCTCTGGGTTATTTAATTATTTCTTTCTTTATGACCAAGCAAATTGTTATTGTTTAATATTTGATCAAATATTATGGATTAGTGCCTCAACAAAACATCTACATTGTGCAGGTTTGCCCTAGAGAAACTTCTATTTAAAGTCAGCATGACACTTAGCACACAAACTATTAAGATCAACCATTCTGGAGAGCAATTTGGAGCTACGCTCAAAAAGTTATCAAACTGTGCATACCCTTTGACCCAGCAGCGTTTCTATTGGGCCTATATCCCAAAGAGATCTTAGAGGAGGGAAAGGGACCCACATGTGCAAGAATGTTTGTGGCAGCCCTTTTTGTAGTGGCTAGAAACTGGAAACTGAATGGATGCCCATCAATTGGAGAGTGGCTGAATAAATTATGGTATATGAATTTTATGGCATATTATTACTCTGTGAGAAACGACCAGCAAGACGATTTCAGAGAGGTCTGGAGAGACTTGCATGAACTGATGTTGAGTGAAACAAGCAGAACCAGGAGATCATTATACACAGCAACAACAATACTATATGACGATCAATTCTGAGGTCCATGGCTCTCTGCAACAAAGAAATGTCTTAAACCAGTTCCAATTGTTCACTGAAGAAAACCATATACACCCAGAGAGAGGGATATGAAATATGGACCACAACGTAACATTTTCATGATCTCTATTGATGTTTGCTTGCATTGTGTTGCCTTTCTCTGGTTTTCTTTTTTTTCTTGTAGATAGGATTTTTCTTACACAACTTGTCAACTATTATTACATTATTAACATGTAGTGGACTTCCTGCCATCTAGGGGAGGGAAGGGAACTGGGGGTAAAAGTTGTAATGGAAAGCTTTGTAAAGATCAATGCTGGGGAACTACCCATACATATGTTATACAAATAAAAAGCTTTAATAAAAAAAATAAATAAATAAATTTAAAAAAAACTATTAAGATCATATAGAAATAATAATACATATAGTGCTTCAAGATTGTCTTTGTCCTATTTCATTTCTTACACCTGAACAATGATTTTAGTACATTTCCCCCATTTTCTCCTGTCCTCACCTTTGATTTAAATTCACCAATATTAAAGTATATATTGACTTCAACTAGAAGGTTCTTATATACTTATTTATTAATAATATTTATAATTTTGTCTTCTTAACGCCCAATATATATCATTATTTTCATGGAAATTTGTACTTGTGAATGCTTACAATGAGTACTTCAAAAAGAAATTACCAAGTATACCATGAAATGCACTCCTTACTGCCTTTGGACACTTAAGACAACATACTTTAATCGAATCATTTCTTTGCTATACTATGGAGAACTTTCACACCATCCTTGCAGTTAAGTTTTAGTTATAACTTACTTTTCCTATTTCATTTATGCAGAAAGGTCAAGATATAATTACATTCTGAAAGTAAAATGACATTACAGGCTCACTGGGAAAAGATAATATTTAAATTGCAAAACCTGGTATCTTTAGTGGTTTAAAAATTCTTTATTCTTGTAACTCCTCATTTTTCTGCCACCATTCATGCAAATACAAAAGGAACTGTCAAAGGACTGAGGCTCATTATATATTTGTATTGATTCCATAAAATTCCATAATTAAAAATCTCACTACCAAATAGCCAGCCTAGTAAAGATGAGCACCTCAGTTTTTAGCTAGGCTGCTTCTTAGAAAACAAAGGTAGGAGCAGTTAGGTGGCACAGTAGATAGAGCACCAATCCTGAAATCAGGAGGACCTCAGTTCAAATCTGGTCTCAGACTCTTAACACTTCCTAGCTGTGTGATCCTGGGCAAGGTATTTAACTCCAATTGCCTCAGCAAAAAATAAATAAATAAAGCAAAGATGGCGATGCTGAAAATATACCTGAAGAACTAGCTTACAACTGTTTAAGTTTGTACTCCACTGATATGATCAAAAAGAACTACATCATGTTGAGGTATCAGATTAGTACCTTCAGGAAGGTTGTAAACATAGAAGTTTCACTTCTATACGGATATCTCAAAAGTTTTAATTCAGAATTAAACTTTAAATATTAATAGTTTTCTACTTTCATATCTTAAAATTATACTGAGGCTTTGAGGGAATGTTATATACCATGACTTCTTGTTTTTGAGAGTATTTGAAAGAGTTGAATAGACATTGTGAGTAACTAAGTTCCCTCCTACAAGGAAAATTGATCGTATTAGAATAGACAAAAAATGAATAGTTGTCAATATGAAAATCATTTTCAAGTCAGTTATCTATTTAAAGTCAGGTGATGAACTTAGCAAAGCAGAAGATAAATTTCAGGAAAGAAAATAAAATAGATTATGTCATATAACAAATGTAACTTCAAAGTGACCTATTTAAACAAATCATTCATGCTAAAAAAAAATCAGAAATAGATTTTTTAAATTGACATTAACACAGATCATTACCATGTCCAAAGGAAATTTAAGCAACAAAAATAATTTGCCACAATGAAAAATCAAAAGAGACTTAAAACAAGCTCAAAAATGTTTGATCAGTTTGACAAGTAAAAAGATATAATAGCCAAAGGCAACATCAATTCAGAATATAAATTCATTTGTTGACTCTTGCAGAAGGGCAAGGTAGAAGATTGTGAGTGGTGTCACTTCATAAAGCAGTAAAAAGCAATAAAAAGATAAACAGCCTTTCAGAAAACTTGCCAAAAGATCTAACTAAGGCAAATCATTTTGGAAACTTTTACAAAGGATCAGGAAGAGCAAGGAGAAATGGAAAATGGACAAAATAGATGGAGATTTCTAAAATTAACTTTCTTCTTCAATGACAGTGGAATAATCATATTTAGACTTTAACAGCACAGACTCCTATAAGCTATACCAATCAATGAATAATTATTACTACATAACAGATCTACTACATAACAGATCTTGGTATGTAGAAATGGTGATACAAAGAGCAGCATAAATATAAGGCAAATTAGAGAGGAAGAATAAATAAGAAAAGAAAATCTTAATGCAGATAGTAGTGCCTGAAGAGTTTTGGGGAAAAAATGTATTCCCTGAGACAAATGTTAGACAGTATACTTCAGATACTATTGAGTATTTAGATAGGCTAACCATTTTAAAGACACGGCAATGAGAAATAGAATGTCATGTGCAAAGTATAGAGAGAAGGTAAGTTTGAACAACCATTTGTGTTGTGAAATAGAAATAGCAAAAAAGAAAACAAAGTTATGAAGAGCCATAGTACTAGACAAAAACATGTAGAACAAATCAAGTCTGAGGGAGACATAATTTTGAAGATGTTGCTGGATCAATTGCCAAGGTATTGAAATAAAAGATTTTTCAAGACATTTTGGGGGGAAAAATCACAGACCTTAATAAATAGCTGTCCTATATCTGAAAATAAATGAAACTTTAACAAAAATGATACATGAAAGAAAAACTAATATGAACTGATTCATATGCCTTCTTTTCCACTATTAAAAATATAAGAATAATCTACACACTAAATCCATCTTTGACAAATGTATGGGAGTGATGCAAACAGATTTTCCAAAATGATCTTCAACAGGATTCCTCATATCTACAGAGACATAATTGATTGAACCATGTCAAGACCACAAGATTCTAGTTATGTAACCAGCAGGTGTCACTCTGCATTAGAACTTGGCTGAGAAGGCTATTTGCCCCCTCCTTTCAAACAGTAAAAAGACCTAATTATTTGCAGACCTCAGATATCTCATCACATTCAGCTAGCTTTGGAAGAGCTTGCTTTAGGCTACCACCCTTTCCTCACTTTCTTCTCCCTTCTCTTTTTGCATGTTGAAGAATGGAGGGGAGGCAGTAGAGTTTACCTAATCTAAATTCAAATAAGTCAATCTGTGGTAGATAAAAAGTTCAGTTTCAATATAGAAATGAATTTGCCAGAATATACATGTGTATTGTCTCTCTCTACAAAGTAGGAGAGTTTAAAATTTGAAATTATTAATAAAAATCATAAAAGCTTAAAACTCTCAGGCTATAGATTTTTGAAGTCATGCAGCCACAGATGAAGATCTCCAACCTGTTATATTCTATATATTTGAATAATCACTGTCTTCTCCCCACCCACAATTTTCTCAAAAATCATTGTATATTTATTCACCAAAGTCAGCTTTGGATCTCATGAAAACAGAAAGAGTGAACACAACTTTAAAGAATCAAAAGAGAAAAAAAAAACTGGATCTGATACTCAGAGAAAATTAAAGATATAGAGCAATAGAGACAGTGTTGAAGACAGAGAAACACAAAGAGAGAGAAAGAGATAGAGGCAGATACAGAGATAAAAAGAGAGAGATACACAAACAAGGAGGAAAAGGACTAAAGCATCATCATTGTATCAACAGAATGAGAAAGTGTTTACACTGTTTTTAGCTGTTGGGCTAACAGCTTTATCCTTTTCTGCTGCTATGAAGCTAGATGCATCTTCCCTCACTGCTGCTGCAGCTCAGCTAGTTAAATCCCTGGATGACAGATGTTATATTTCTATTGCTCAACCTGTAATCTTCTCCCACACCTTTTAGAATAATTTTAAAATTATGATATTATTATGATATAATACTATTATAATTTTTTAAAAGCACTTCTGCTTCCCAATGCAACAAGTGTGATCACCTTCCAGTGTCTCCCAATATGATCATGAAGCTACAAATAATAAGCTCTTTTGGTGATTTTTGAAGACTTTTTCTCTTTGCAGGAGTACCCTCGGGGCTGGAATTATCAATAGATATAGTATGACTTCAGGAGTATCTGAGAGGAAAGGGAAAGGATCTGTTATACTTACTTTTTTGTTTAATTATTTTTAAATGCATTTGTTTCTCAAAAACAAGTCTATGTCTTTATTTGTTATCTTTGGTGAATGACAAAAAAAAACTTTAAAGAGTGTTTTGAAAATGTAATAGCAAATATAACTTTGCTGACTGTGTCACGCTCTGAATATTGCTATCAAATTAGTTATAATACAAAACATAATACTCAAAAGATTTTGCCACCTTGAAGGATAGCCAACACACTGTCTAAAAAGAAGGATTTTCTATGAACAGATCTTTCAAAAGCTTCAATTTCAAAATGATTTTGTAGGAATTGCTTGGAGTCTACAAGCAGTATAGAGCTTCATAAATGAAATCCACAATCACCCTCTCCAAAAAATAGTCAGGTTAACTATTCACATAGTGGAAAACAAATGTCTATGGTCTAGACTATGATATGTACTTGGATAAACCACACCTAAAGTTGGTCCATCAGTGACTTCTCACTAGAATGTAAGCTCCTTGAGGACAGGGACTGTCTTGCTTTTATGTTTATATTCCTAACCCTTAGCAAAATTCTTTATTTTGTAGTTGGTGATTACTGGATATTTACTCACTGATAGAATAAAAGTATCAGATCAGAATCTAGAGTTTTACTTCTTTGATCTGATTACTAAAAGCAAACTAAAGTAGAAGAACTGATATACTTTTTAAAGGTACTTTAAAAAGGTACGCCTTTTCTTGATACCAAAGCTCAATTACTCCATCTCTGTGATTGTTATAAATCTAAGTTGCTTTCTAACGCTAACATTCTTTGACTAGTCAGTCATAACTGTGGGATTCTAGGCAGTTCACCAATGCACAAATATATTTGACATCTTAGCATGGTGTTCTGAAACTTCAACCTACTTATCATTTGTGTTATAAAAGTAACCTTATACTGAAATTTTGTTATTACATTGTTTCAGACTCTTTAAATATCACATCCAAATTTTAACATTATTAGATGTATTGAGATATGGTTTTCTTTCTTTGTGATTGATGTTCCCTCAAGCACTCAAAATTCTGGGACACTTAGTATGATTAATTTCCCATATCTTTCATCTCATTTGCACACTAGGATGGTCACAACCTTGATTTTATCATCTCATATACACTTACATGATTAAGAACAATGAACTCCAATGATCTTCTAGTCTTCTGTTCTTTGATTCTTCCCTATGCCTTTGTGTACCTAAATCTATTTTTTCATCTTAACTTTGACCTCCATTTCCTCCAGTTTTCAATTGTTTTAAAATTATCCCCTCTGCTCTAGCTATAAATTCCTCTATTAACCTTAGGTCAGTTCAATTCTATATTATCCTTTACTCTCAAAAACTTTGTCCTTGCATTTTGTCATGCCAAACTTCAATCATATTCAAAAATCACCTTCCTCTGATCCTACTAACGTGCTGACTAGACTCACTATGGATTTATGTTTTTTACTCTCTACTAGGCTCTCATTTTACCAAGGTGAATCATTTTACTCTTTTTTCATGGATTCTCTATCCTACCCACCACAGGGTTTTTTTCCAGACAAACTCTTCTATGACATACTCATACTTCTTCCAGACATGCTACCCGGAACATTCCACCTCACCGCCAAATGAAAACTTTCTTCATAATTTATAACACAGGCTCTCAGTTTTTCATTTTCAAGATATTACAATCTCTTAACTCCAAGTATTTCTTCATATATATATATATATCAATCCTCTGACAGAATTAATACTTACCTCACCAATCCCAATCAGCCTACATATAACATTGATCCCTTTCTCCCTCTTCTCTCTTTTATCTTCAATTTGATTTCTTCTCTACTTTCTATAAACCCACTCAAATCTCCCCATACTTTAAAAACCCTCACTAAATCCTATCATCACTACTATCATGCCTTTGTCAGCCACAATCTTTGAGAAAGCCTTCTACAGTACCTTTTACAGGGCCTCCACTTTTTCTATATAATGTCTTTTAACTTTATCACTCAACTGAAACTGCCCTTTCCAAAATAATCAATTATCACTCAATCGCCAAATCTGACACTATTGACCACCCTCAACTCCTAACTTATTTTTCCTTTATGGATTTTCATAACATTGTTCTCTCAGGATTGTGGGAACTGAGTGTGGACCACAACATAGGATTTTCATTCTTTCTGTTGATGTTTGCTTGCATTTTGTTTTCTTTCTCAGTTTTTTTTCCTTCTTGATCTGACTTTTCTTGTGCAGCAAGATAACTGTATAAATATGTATATATATATATATATATATATATCCAATTTAGCATATATTTTAATATATTTAACATGTATAGGACTACCTGCCATCTAGGGGAGGGGGTTGGAGGAAGGAGGGAAAAATTTAGAACAGAAAGTTTTGCAAGGGTCAATGTTGAAAAATTACCCATGCATATGTTTTGTAAATAAAAAGCTTTAATAAAATTTTTAAAAAACATTGTTTTCTCATCATTCCCTCCTTATCTACCTGACCATTCCTTAAAAGGTTAATTTGCTGAATCATCACCTATATCATGCCTGTTAACTTTAGCTCTAACCCAAAACTCTTTTTTGAGTCTTTTTTTCCTTCCTTTCTAAAAATCTTTCATTTTGATTTTTAGGTACTGGAGTCAAGTAGTAGAAGCCAGGACTTTACTGAACTCTCCCAACATTACTCTCCAAAAAACTATAAAATAAAACTTCAAATAAAATTTTGAACATATATAACCAATAATAAGTTGGAGAGAGAAAATTATCCAACTTTAGGAGGTTGGCAGAAGAAATTTATACCAGGATGGGAGCAGACCTGGGGTGTGACAGAACTAGAGATAAGCCTTGGAGATGGCAGCAGCATCAGTAGCAACCTTGAAATCTCATCCCAAAGATGGTAAGGAGGTTGGTTGCAGTCAGTACTTATTGGAAACTCTATTGACCAAAAGCAGTTCTGACTCACAATTCCAGGATAGAGAGGAACACTTGTGATTGACTACAAGAGAGCAGGGGCCCTGGTCACAGTTGTAGGACAAAGAATACCAGAACTTATGATTTTCCAGAGAGCAGGGGCCCTTTCTGGGCAAACACCTGAGACTAGACCAAAGACCAGGGACACAGAGTTCAAAGTGAAATAAGGAGCTGGGGAAATGCTCAAACCACAAAAAAAAAAAAGAATGTCACCATAAAAGGCCACTATGGTTGCAGGGATGAGCAAGACAAAAACCTTGAAAAAGACTACAATGGAAAAACAGCTTCAAGCAAAGCATCAAAGAAAAGTGCTAATTAAACCCAAATAAGGGGGGAGGGGAGTGTGGCAGATATTTGTGTAGATTTGTAGATATCAGATATACACTTCCTCTTTTGGTTACCAGACGTATTCTAATCAAGGCATGATTTTGATAATCAATCTCCTTTAACAAAGAGAAAAAAACAGAAAGAAACTAATAAAAGGTTTACCTAACACATGTTTGAGAATAGTCCAAAATTTCCCAAGAAAAAATAATTTGTTCTTTTTTTTGATTGATTGGATTAAAATTTTATTAATGAATTAGTTAAGACATAACAGTAGACTTATCAAATAGTCAAGTGACAAAACTGAAAGGGATATATGAGACACAAGTTAAGAGAATTTGCATATATATGTCAGGAACTGTCCTAAGTGCTCTACAATTATTAATTCGTTTGACCTTCCCAGCAATTCTGGAATGTAGGTACTATTATTACAATTCACAGTTTGCAGTTTACAATCGAGGAAACTGAAGCAAATTGGAGTGAAATGACTTATGTAGAGTCACACAGCTGGTAAATGTCTTGAGACTTGATTTGAACTCAGTTCTTTATTCCAGGCCAGATTCTTTGTACCACTGAGCTGCCCCACATAAAAGAAGATTTAGGATGACATGATAATTGTTTCCATGTATTAGAAGTACTTTCAAATGAAAAATTCAAGTTGTTCTGTTTTTCCCCCCAGAGGGCAAAACTAGGAACAATTAGTGAAAAAAACAAAAATATAAATTTAAACTTTTGTCATAGAACTAATATCTACAAGTATTACCCCACAACATGGATTAATTTGTCTTCTCCCTTTTATCTTACATAAATTAGCTTTCACTAAAAGGTGACAAAATTGTCCCCAGAACTTAGTTCCTGCTGCCCTTGAAGTATCTTTTTGGTCACTTAAGTACGTAAAAAGTCCTACCCATTTAAAGTCTGAGCCTCTCAAACCTGGTAGATGGCAGAAACTATCTAAGTCATCATATTTTATCATATATAATAATCCTACTAGTTATTCAATCAAACACCTACTATGTGCCAGGCACTATACTAAACATTGTATTTGTAGATGTGTTTCCATAAGTGTGTGTGTGTGTGTGTGTGTGTGTGTGTGTAAGTGACCCTATAACCTTATATGTACTTGCTGTGTATGGAAAAGTACACCTCATCATTTTTGTGACTATTCAATGATATATGGGTTTCCCATTTAGTCCCCAGGTCAAACCTGAACTAGCTAGCAATGGCATTAGGTTTGTCCCTAATAGTTTAATATTAAGAATTTTTTCCTAACAATTAGAAATAAGTAAACAGAGAATGGGCTGCCTAAAAAGATACTGAGTTCCCATTTACTGGAGATCTTCATATAGGGGCAGGATGCCAACTTATCACATATGTTAAAGTGAAGATTCCTTATGAGGTATAGGTTGACCTTGATGGATGCTAAGGTCTCTTCCAACTCTAAAATAAATATAAAACCACCAACAATCTATCTTTTCCATTTAGGTTGATATAATTTTACCTGGAGACAAAAGATTATAGAAAAAAAATTACTGCCTCAAATTAAAAATAGCTAGGATGCATAATGGATAGAGGACTTGACCTGAATTCCAGAGATCCCAAGTTCAAATTTGACCTCTAACATTTACTAATTGTATGATCCTGGACAGGACACTTAAACTCTCTCTGCTTTAAATTCCTCATCTGTAAATATAGCACCTTTCTTCCAGGGAAAAGATCACATGAGATGATATTTTTAAAATGCTTTGTGAATCTAAAAACACTAAGAAAATGCTACTGTAATTATTGAATTAGTTAAAAACAACATTTTGGCAAGGTGTGCAATAATTAATTATTAAAAAAATAACTAGTTTAAAATCTTTAAGAAACAGATTTAAGGAAAATCTGAAACAGTAGAACATAGGAAATAAGACAAAGATACTTCATTTATCTGGATTACAGAATATGGTAAGTTAAATTGCTATCTAACATCATGTAGCTACTTTGAGAGGCAGTGTATTGAAATATAGATAGCGAGCTAGACCTCATACTCTATCAGAAGGTTAGGAAGACCTGAATTCAAGTCTTTCCTCTGGCATATACTAACTGAGTGGCCCTGGACAATTCATTTAATCTCTTTGTGTACCCATGTAACTATGTGAGAGTATCTTGCAATGTGGTAGTAATTCCCTCTTCTGGTGAAGACTGTCAACTCCTTTGTCATAAAAATATGATGATGGATAGATAGATAATAGAAAACTATTACCAATATAAATGTATTTCATTATTTTATATATTGTTTTAAATTATTTTAAATGCCTTTATTAGGATTTCTTATAAGTGTATGCATTAAAAATATAGAAATTTATCAGAATGGGGAAAATTGGTCTATAACTTTAAAATTTCATTGTATATACTTACATTTCTGGAGAGAGAATACTACTTAGTTCAAAGCAATGAGGTAAATTACCAGTGCTAAGTTGCTAAAGGAAGGAAGGAAGGAACGAATGAACGAATGAATGAATGAACAAAGAAATGAAGGAATGAAGTGAAGAGAATTAGCAAGGAAGAAAGAAAAAGAAAGAAGTAATGAGAGAGCTGGAGATAAGAAGGAAAAAGGAATGAAGTAAAAAACAAAGGAAAAAGGAGGGAGAAAAAAAGAAACAAAGAGAGAGAAGAGAAAAAGAATGAAGAATTATTATTACTATACAAATAGGTCTAAAATCATTAATTCAGGAATTTCTTCCAATAAGGAAACACTGCTCCAGTCCATACTGCTCAACTCTAATTCGTATTTTCTCAGAAGTTCATCATAAGTGTCCACCCATCACAACTACAATCATCTTCAAAGCTAGAATTTATATAGCATTTTTATATAAATTACCTCATTTGATACTCATGACAACCATGTGGAATAAGTGTTATTAACATATACATCTTACCAATGAGAATACTGGTTAAATGACTTGTCCAGGTTGGTATACTTATTGTTTCTGAGATAGGATTCAAACATATCTTTCTGACACCAAATTAAGCATTCTGTCCTGTTAGCTGTTTAGCCACCAAGTGCTGATCTTCCTCAATTTCTCCTAACATTTCAAAATCATGATTATCAAAACCTGTATGTTTTAATAACAATAAAATTATATTGAAATGTATTGCTAAAATTGATGAGCTAGTTTTGAAATTTTAATATGGATCAAGCATGAGACTATTACCAATATATACTATTCTGGTGTATCAATCCCATTTGGAGATAACCTGAGCCAAAGTTAGAAGTCCCAACCTCTTAAAATTTTGTACAATAATCTGCTGGTAAGTACTCTAATGGCTTTCCATTTTTATGGAAAGTAGAAATAACAGACACTTCTAATTTTCACGTACACCAAACACACTTTTAAATTTAATTTGTATCATTAACATTTTCTCAATCACTTTCTTAAGTCTAAGTAATCAACCAGACAATAAATTCAAGCCCTGATTTTTAACATTTGCTAACTTCCAGGGAATAAATGCTCATACTTAAAATTTGACAATCTGCTCTCATGCACTGGAACAAAGTTGCTATAGCACACCACTGTGAATATGGTCCATAGCTTTATTACAAGATTCTTGAATATGGCCTAAATCAGAAGCAAATTTGTATCTACTATTCTGTTTTATGATTACAAGGTGACATGTAAGGCAATTCAAGGAAATCACGAATTTTAACTTCAAAGGACAATGACTTAAGTTAGACTGTTATGAATCTCAGTCCATTGTGCCTTCCTTCCCCAAAGCTAGATATCTGTCATTTACACTATAAGATTTTGGGGAAAGTTAGCCAGACTTCATATTTCAAACAGCTTTTTTCTATGTGTATATGAGGAAGAAAGATATATCTACAAAATTAATGGAAATCACCCCAGTCTCCAGCAACCCTGGTGAAGGCTGAGTTAGGGTAATTGGTACCCCACCAAAGATGTGATCTACCCTCCTCCCCAGTACTCCTCAGTAGTGCCTGCCTGTTTTCATTTAAGAAGACACAAAGGAAAGAGTTAGAGAAGACAGGCTCACAAGAGAGCCTTGAACTTTGTTTCTCTGCTAAGAACATCAGAATCTTTCTTTCCACTATCAGTAGCACCACAAGCTATTAAAATGAAATAAAGACAGTGCTGAGTAGAGAAAACTTTTCTATGCCAGAGTTATAAAAAGCATAAAGAGAGTCACTTTGGGAGAAAGTGGGTGGTGAGTGGCTCCCAAATACAAGGGATGGAAATAGAAATACTGATTTTTCCCTTCAGGGAAGACAAGGAGCTAGTGACATGAAGATATAAAATCCTGATATATTTTATTTTTAAACAGGGCAGGAACCAAATGGAGCTCCCTATGGAGAGTCCCACTTCCCAGCTCTGGGCCTGTATCAGGAGCTCTGGCATTTCCTCTTCAGCAGGGAGAGTAGCCAGCACAACAATCCCTGCTGTGATTGGAAACGAAGTGCAGTAGTTAATTAAGGCTGCATCTTTTATTCTCCAGGGCAATTGAACCCAGCTTGAATGAGCCCCAGAGCCAGAACCTGGTGGGAATGTCTCTTGGGGTAGTGGGAGAATCCTGGCTCAGGGGCTGGCTCATTAGTATGACAATAGCCCCCAGGATGCACTTGGCCTGATGTAATGCCCTGAGCTAGAGAAGAGAGATGAAAGCACTTGTTGCAGGAGCCTTGAGCATTTGCAGCTGATAGAGGGTATTTCAGTGCATGAAATTCTTTTTCTTTCTTTTTTTTTCCCTTTTTTTGAAAAAGGATGTTTGCTAATTAGTGGAGCTCAGAAAACAATATGCCATTTAGAAGGCCAACTCTCATTTTTTAAAATCTATGTAGTCTAGGTTTATTAGAAATATAAATTTTACTTTTATAGTTTACTTTAGATCATGGGATTTTTTTTTCCCTTTAAAATAATCAGCAAAATGAAATACATAAGTAGGGGAAGAAAGGCTTACTGAGTAACATGTCTCAACTCCTGATTCTCCCAACCAACGTTTTCATCCAATCCACTTTCCATTGAAATGCTTAGTGCAACTTGTTTGTCTTATGTTTTTGCCATATAAAGAAAATCAGTGCAAAGAATTTCAGAAAAGATACTGACTTCAGGTCATTAAAAAACACATGGCCCTATTTAAAATAAGAGTCACTAAATCACTGAAGTTGTAAAGTTTTCTAAACTGTCCTTAAAATCATAGAATTTTTGACTTTTTTAATGTCATGGACATCTATGACAATCTAAAGAAGCCTTCTCAGAAGAATGTTTTAAAATTAATAAAGTAAAATATATGGAATTACAAAGTAAACCAATTTTAGTGAAATCTAATTATCATTTTTTTGAATGCTTCAATCTGTATTCAGACATAATCAGTTCCATCTATGGGCATGGATAGAATTTTTTTATCATAGGTCCTTTGGCATAGTCGTGGATCATTGCATTGCAGAGAATAGCAAAGTCATTTACATGTGGTCATCCCAGAACATTATTATTACTTTACATACAGTACATTTCACTTTGCTTGAGTTCATGGAGGACTTTTCAGGTTTTTTTTTTTTTTTTTTTTTTTTCTGAGAGCATCCTGGTCATCATTTCCCATAAAATGATAACATTCCATCATAAAATACCATGCTTTATTGAGCCATTCTCCAATTGATGGGCATCCTCTTAATTTCCATGAAATTTAATTATCAAAAAAAAATTGAAGAAGATTTTGAGCTGCAATTTAAGAACCTTGATTGGAGTCCAACATGTTTATTTTAAATAGAGAGAAATTGAGTCATAGATAAGTGAAATAATTGCCATGGTCAGAATTGTGATGTTATTCCAAATCTCTTAACTTTTAACTCAATGCTCTATTCACTTTTTCAATGCTTAGTGTATTGTGAAAACAAAGATAACTGAAAGTACAATTATGTCAGAAGGCAAGATACTCTAATTAGAACTTCCTGAATAAATGAAGGTCCTTTTATGCAGCATAGATAGGTAATTAGATATGTATACTCTCCTAGGCTACACCACTAGAAGCATTCTGGGCTAGAATAAGTCATCCTTGGGCATCAGGAAATTCATCTGTCATGTGCAAATTAAGACTAGATTTTCTCTAAAATCCTTTGCAGTTCGAAGAGTACATAGGATTTAGAGTTGAATAAGAGTCTAAAGCTTAACTAAGTCAAATCCTTCTTTTATCATACTAGCGCACAGAGGTAAACAGAGAATGAATGACCTGTCCAAGGCTACCAAGAGAATAATAGTGCCAGGATTTGAAACTAGGTCCTCTAAAACCCAGCTTCTTAAATTGTGGTTCATAACTATATAGGGGATCTTGTATCTGAATGTGGGGATAGTAAAATTATGATTTATGTTTGATATGTTTGATTTATATACTTCTTTTATATTATATTTTATAAGTATATACATACATATATATATTATTCTTTTCAATTATATATATCTATATACCTAGGATCATGTATAAACTTCTTGGATGAAAAGAAAAAGTTTAAAAAGCTTTGCTCTAAAAGCAAGTTACTCTTTTTCTTCTTCTTTCAGTCAGGAGATGTAGATGGCTTTAGTTTCCCACCAATCTTTTATATAATTTTTCAAAAAGTACATGATATATAGATAGATAGATATCTATATATCATGTACTTTTTGAAAAATTATATATATATATATAATATATATTTTTTGAAAAATTGTATACATATATTATATATATAATTGAAAATTTATATATATTATATATATACATATATTATATGCATATGTATATAATTAGCCCAGGTGATCATCAAGATGGCTAATTATTAACTTTCTCTAAACCTCTTGAACCTTTCAAAATCCTACCAAAAGGAATTATGTAATGGATATTGAATAATTACAGTTAAATTCACAAAAAAAGAAAGCTAACAAGGTGAATATGAATAACATCTAAAAATTTAATATTTAGAGTGCTTAACAATAGCCTATCCCCATCAACAACTGTATACCTATCAGGAATACAAGTTAACTCAAAAGTTTTTACCAGGGCTCTAGAAATGACCTCCACTACTGCATGAACTCCACCCAAATGTCCCTTCTTTCCATCATAACACAAGAAGTGACAAATATTTATTTTGCCCTGCCATGTGAAACTGAAGTGGGGAAGAAGAAAGAAAAAAAAAGATTAAAAATGAATGAGAACCAACTCTAGATTGGAAATTGGCTAGATTTCTCAGAACTGCTTACATGTACCATCACCAGTCTTCTTGACTCTTATCTTATCACTGGACCCTGATGACTCCAGAAGAAAATTGATAATTTTGAACAGTTTTGCCTTATTTAAATCCAATTCACTCACAAGTCAAGACACTACTTTCATATCATTACTTCTCATTAAGAATGAAGGATAAATGACAACAAATAATAATAATAAGGCTTAATATGTATAATATATATGCATCCAATTTCATAAAAATTAACTGAACTGCAGAGATAAATAAATTATAAAATATTATTATAAATCTTAACATAATGCTTTAAGACTTAGGCTAATCGGGGGACGGAGCCAAGATGGCGGAGTGAAAAGGTGACTTTCTGCCTCTCCTCCGATCTTCTCTCAAATCAACAATAAAATAAGCCTCTGAACTGATCTTCTAGTCAACGAACTCAGAAATATTTGGGCACGGTTCTCTGGAGAACTTCATATCAGGTTAGTCGGACTCGGACAGAGAGATAAATAGACGACAACTGTGCAGGCCGGAAGTGAGGGTGGGACTCAGCTCGGCTCACCGTGGAAGAAATTCCAAACTCCAAACTCCAAATTCCAAACACCTGGAGTTTATCTGAGGCACTCGGGATACTCTGCCCTGATTGGGGACAGGTGTTCTGGCAGACTTGCCTTGTTTAAGGAGTAATTCGGACTTAGTCCTAGCCCCCACAAGCCCAGCACCTTAAGTCAACTCGCTGAAGTGCCCCAGGGCAAAGCGTCTTCAGCCGAGGTTTTTTTTTTTTCCCCTACCTTAAAGAGATATCCACTCTGTCTAAAAAAAAATGATGAAGAAGCAAAAGAGAGCTCTCACAATAGACAGCTTTTATCAAGGCAAAGAAACGACCTCAGATACAGAGATTTCTTTAGACAAAAATCCAGAAAAAAACAGCCACGACCATCACTGGTCCCCGTTTCAAAAGGCCTTTCTGGAAGATTGCATAAAGAACCTCAAAAGAGAGCTGGAGGATAAATGGGAAAATAAATTGAAATCAGTGCAAGAAGGATACAGTATCTTGCAAGAAGGATATGATGCTCTGCAAAAGAGATATGAAAAAGACACCAATTTATTAAAAAATAAAATTAGTAAAGTGGAAAAAGAGTGCAGTGAACAAATTGGCCAGTTACAAAAGGAACTTAAAAAGGTAACTGAAGAAAACAACACTTTAAAAATAAGAATTGAACAAATGCAAGTGAATGACTCATTAAGACTTGAAGAATCAGTCAAACAAAAACAAAAAAATGAAAAATTAGAAGAAAATATGAAATATCTCCTAGGAAAAACAACTGACTTAGAAAATAGATCTAGGAGAGACAATCTAAGGATTATTGGACTTCCTGAAAGCCATGATCAAAAAAAGAATCTGGACACTATCTTCCAGGAAATCCTGAAAGAAAACTGCCCTGAGATTGTAGAATCAAAGGGCAAGATCGCCATTGAAAGAATTCACCGATCACCTCCTGAAAGAGACCCCAAAATTAAAACCCCAAGGAATATCGTGACTAAATTTCAGGACTATAGCACCAAGGAACAGATTCTGCTAGCAGCTAGAAAGAAACAATTCAAATACCGAGGATCAATAATTAGAATCTGTCAGGATCTGTCAGCTTCCACACTGAAGGATCGAAGGGCATGGAACCAGATATTCCGAAGGGCAAAGGAACTTGGATTACAGCCAAGAATAACCTATCCAGCTAGAATGAGCATTATCCTCCAGGGAAGAAGATGGTCATTCAATGATATAGGTGAATTTCACCTATTTCTAATGAAAAGACCGGATCTGAACAAAAAATT
>JAJPUD010000337.1:673951-704298 GCA_023553655.1 Myrmecobius fasciatus | reverse complement strand
TAAGTGCTCATGGGTAGGCAGAGTGAACATAATAAAAATGACAATACTACCCAAACTAATCTACTTATTTAGTGCCATACCAATCAAACTCCCAAGAAATTATTTTACAGATCTAGAAAAAATAGTAGCAAAGTTCATTTGGAAGAACAAAAGGTCAAGGATTTCAAGGGGATTAATGAAAAAAAAGGCAGATGAAGGTGGCCTTGCTGTACCAGATCTAAAACTATATTATAAAGCAGCGGTCATCAAAACCGTTTGCTACTGGATAAGAAATAGAGCAGTGGATCAGTGGCACAGGATAGGTTATCAGGACAACCTAGGCATTAACCTTAACAATCTAGTGTTCGATAAACCCAAAGAACACAGCTTTTGGGATAAATACTCTCTATTTGGCAAAAACTGCTGGGAAAATTGGAAACTAGTGTGGAAGAAATTAGGGCTTGACCCATACCTAACACCACATACCAAGATAAGATCTAAATGGGTTCATGATCTAGATATAAAGAGGGACTTTGTAAGCAAGTTAGAGGAACGTAATATAGTTTATCTCTCAGACCTGTGGAGGTGGAACAAATTTATGTCCAAAGAAGACTTGGAACTCCTAATTGAACACCAGATGGATAAGTTTGACTATATTAAGTTAAAAAGTTTCTGTACAAACAAAACAAATGCAGACAAGATTAGGAGGGAAGCATCAAATTGGGAAACCATCTTTACATTTAATGGTTCTGATAAAGGCCTCATTTCTAAAATATGTAGAGAATTGTCTCATATATATAAGAATTCAAGCCACTCTTCAATAGATAAGAGGTCAAGGGATATGAACAGACAATTTTCAGATGATGAAATTAAAATCATCTCTAGTCATATGAAAAGTTGCTCCAAATCACTATTGATCAGAGACATGCAAATTAATACAACTCTGAGGTACCACTACACACCTGTCAGATTGGCTAAAATGACAGGAAAAGATAACGATGAATGTTGGAGGGGATGTGGGAAAACTGGGACACTAATACATTGTTGGTGGAACTGTGAACGGATCCAACCATTCTGGAGAGCAATTTGGAGCTATGCTCAAAAAGTTGTCAAACTGTGCATACCTTTTGACCCAGCAGTGTTTCTACTGGGCCTATATCCCAAAGAGATCTTAGAGGAGGGAAAGGGACCCACATGTGCAAAAATGTTTGTGGCAGCCCTTTTTGTAGTGGCTAGAAACTGGAAGCTGAAGGGATGCCCATCAATTGGAGAGTGGCTGAATAAATTATGGTATATGAATGTTATGGAATATTATTGTTCTGTAAGAAACGACCAGCAGGACGATTTCAGAGAGGCCTGGAGAGACTTGCATGAACTGATGCTGAGTGAAACGAGCAGAACCAGGAGATCATCATGCACAGCAACAACAGTATTACATGATGATCAATTCTGATGGACATGGCTCTCTGCAATAAAGAATTGTCTCAAACCAGTTCCAGTTATTCACTGAAGAAAACCATATACACCCAGAAAGAGGGACATGAAATATGGGCCACAACGTAACATTTTCATGATCTCTATTGACAGTTGCTTGCATTGTGTTGCCTTTCTCTGATTCTTTTTTTTTCTTGTAGATAGGATTTTTCTTGCATAACTTCTCAAGCATTTCAACATTATTAACATGTAGTGGACTTCCTGCCATCTGGGGGAGGGGAGGGGACTGGGGGTAAAATTTGTATTGGAAAGCTTTGTAAAGATCAAGGTTGGGGAACTACCCATACATATGTTATACAAATAAAAAGCTTAAAAAAAAAAAAGACTTAGGCTAATCAAAAATATTAGATAGATAAGTAGAATACACAAGTATTAAGGATTTATTATATACTAGGAATTGTGCTAAATACTGAGACAAAACTAAAATCAAGCAAGTTCCTGACCTCATGGAGCTTATACTCCAATGTGAACATACTGCTGGAAGGGAGAGGGAGACTGGACAATATAATCAACATGATATAGAGATTGCCAGAAGGTGATGTAAAGTTCTGGTTCTTGGTTGGTCAAGGTGAAAACTCACTTGTCACTGAAAAAGAATTATTGGATGAATATGAATGACTGAACAGGTAATTTTTAATGTAGCTGCAGAGTTACTCTTTAATAGACACCTCTACTTGGATCTCTAATCTCACTCCATTTTGTTGATAAATCTAATATAAATATCCCTATAGTCATGAGTGTAGAGAATAATAGTATACTCTGTACAAAGAGCATATTATGGTTTCAAAAACACTTTTCTATAAGATATTTCATTTTAAGCTTTCAATAAACTTGAAGAATACGTCTAATATTGTTATCTACATTTTTACAGATGATTTTAGAGGCCGGAAATAATGTGACTTTTCAAAATCATACAATTAACAAGTGGCAGAGTTGAGATTTCTGTGAGTATCTTCCTATTGCAAATTTAATTTGCTTTCTACTATAACCCACTACTCAAGTTTTCAGATAAGAAGGATCCCAATGCTGGATTTTCATACTTTTAATAGAAATACTTTAATCCTCTAAGGAAATTTGGAATGTAGGTGAAGTTTGTCTCTAAACCTTCCCATCTTTGCTTTCTTGTCCCATTTCCAATTCAAGATAACCTATATTTATTAAAGAATATAATAAGTGCTATGAAAAGAAAAAAAATCAATTTATCTTAGATCATAGAATTTATAACTTACTGGGTCATCAGTAGGAGACATAAGAAGAAATACAAGTCCATAACTAAATAAGTATAATATAATTTGAAGGTAATGAAAGAGCCCTAACTAAGAGGAATTCAAAGATATGGTATGAAGCTGAATCTTGTGGGAATAAAAAGAATTCTAAAAGGTTTTAAGTTGAAGAAAGAATAATTTGGAGATTTGGGGTAAGTTGATACAAATTCACAGAGACAGGAGACAGAAATACTATCTCCCCATCTCCTATTATCAGAGGGTTTTGTCTTCTGTTAGCTATCAACTAAATTAAAACCATAATTTGAGGATAATGATATAGTGACAGAAGACACTACCTCACTGAGAGATTGGTATTTTATTAGAAAACTGGGGGGGAAGGAGCACTCTAAACACAAAAGCATGAATTATCAATAGTAATGGTGGAAAGAGACTGAATATAGAAAGAAAACTGGATTTGGAGTCAGGAAGCTTTGATTTTAATAATAGTTCTGACATCATCTCTGAAAGTAGACTTTTAAAGTTACTTTGCTTTTTTAAAATTACTTTGTTTTTTTTCTTTCTTTTTTCTTTTTTTCTTTTCTATCTTCCTTTTTTCTCTTTCTTCTTTTTTTTCTTTCTTCCTTCTTTACTTTCTTTTTCCCAGAGGAGAGAATGAAAATAATTGATCTCTATGGTCCTTTCAAGGACTATGATTCTATAATTTTGATGTCAGAAGGATCCATTATTGTATCAATTGGATTGATCAATTTAAATTGTATCAATTTGGATACAATTCAACAGATATTTTGATAACATTTACTATTCATTCACTATGCTAGGGCATTGTATGTACAATCAAAAAAAATTTATTACATTGTCATTCTGTGTTAGGTACTGTTCCAAATGCTGGAAAAAAAAATGAAAAGCCCCTGCTCTCAAGAAGCTTACATTCTGCAGAAGGTTGTGCCAGACTATCTCAAATTTCTTATCTCTAGAATAAGGCAGGCATGCAGGCAACAAGTATTTACTAAATGCTTACTGTGTTCCAGACACTGTGATAAGTTTGTATTTGGATGCAAATATAAGCAAAATGAAAGATAGTCATTGCCCTCAAGGAACTTATATTCTAATCAGAAAACAAGTTCATATAAGGAAATTCATTGAGCTGAAATGATATTGAAGTTCAAAAAGTAAGATTAAATGGCTGGTCCTGTCCACAATTGAAGACTTCGGGGTTTTTTGTATTAGATAAATATTTTTATATTATTATAATAAATTAATCACATCTCATCAATCATATAAAACAGGCATCAGAAAGTCTTCTATTTTACTTGATTCAGAAGTTAGTTGAATTATAAAACTATTACAGCAAAATTGCATAAAAATCATGAAGAGATTGAATTTTTGATTAATTAAAATATTATTTTGATACTACATAAGCAAAGTACTTTCTTTTTCTCAAAATATAGCTTTGAGTGCATAAAATATCATTCATTTAAAAAAATACATCCCAAACTTTTATTTTTTTTTATTAAAACATTTTATTTTTCCAAACATATGCATGGATAATTCTTCAACATTAATCCTTGAAGAGCTTTGTGTTTGAATTTTCCCCCTTCTTCCCTCAGATGGCAAGTAGTCCAATATATGGTAAAAATGGTAGAAATACAGGTTAAATCTAATATATGCATATATATTTGTACAATTATCTTGCTGCACAAGAAAAATTAAATCAAACAAGAAAAAAAAATAAGAAAACAAAATGCAAGCAAACAACGGAGAGAGAGAAAATGTTATGTCGTGAACTACACTTAGTTCCCACAGTTCTCTCTCTGAATATAGATGGCTCTCTTCATCACAAGACCATTGGAACTGATCTGAATCATCTCATCATTGAAGAAAGCCATGTCCATCAGAATTGATCACCATATAATATTGTTGTTGCTATGTATAATGATCTCCTGGTTCTGCTCATTTCACTCAGCATCAGTTCATGCAAGTCTCTCCAGGCCTCTCTGAAATCAACCTGCTGGTCATTTCTTATACAATAATAATATTCCATAGCATTCATGTACCATAACTTAATCGGCCATTCTCCAGCTGATGGGCATCCATTCAGTTTCCAGTTTCTAGCCACTACAAAAGGGCTGCCACAAACATTTTTGCGCATGTGGGGCCCTTTCCCTCCATTAAGCTCTCTTTGGGATATAAGCCCAGTAGAAACATTGCTGGATCAAAAGTTATGCACAGTTTGATACACAATTGGAGACTTCTGGAAAAAATTCAATGGTGGGGGAGAATGGGGCCAGCATGGTGGAGAGACGTTCCAGAGTGAGAAGATATCCAAGTAATGATGGAGAAGTCCAGAGTCAGAAGCACCACCAGGAATCCTTTTGTAGATCTAAACAAGTACAGTAGATTGGAATTTCATTAGTGTTAATCGAATTGATGGATGAAAAGTATGCTTGCCACTCTCCAGATTTCTTCTAATCAAGACACATGTAAAATTAAGAAAAAAGCTATGGATGTGAATGCTGAGGTTGAAATTAATTATCTATAAAAAGAATACATTTAAAACAATTACAATCTAAGAGATTGAAGTTTTGTACATTTTTGGAATAGAATTTGGAAATCTTTAAATAGATTTAAAGAAATTTGAAAAACATTTAGCAAACATGCATTTAATATTAAGAAGACAAAAACTTCATCAGTCTAAGGGAGCTCTTGATAATATTAACTTTTCCTTATCAAAAAGATTAAGAAATGTTCTCAGAGGGGCAGCTAGATGGCACAGTGGATAGAGGACCAGCCCTGAAGTCAGGAGGACCTGAGTTCAAATCTGGTCTCAGACACTTAACACTTCCTAACTGTGTGACCCTGGACAAGTCTCTTAACTCCAATTGCCTCAGGGGGGAAAAAGTTACAAGAAATGTTCTCAGAATACTCAATAAACAAGTTAAAAACTGGTTAACAACCATTGAAAACAAGCCATAGTCATCACTCCTCAGATAAGTAGCAAAAAGTTGATTTGTCAAATGGTTTATTTCCACTCAACATGGAGCCTGAGAAAGAGCTGAAATCCAAAAGGAAAAGCTGAAATCCAAAGACCTTCTATAGACAACAGCATCCAAGGGAATTCAATAATATATTAAAAAAAAAAAAAAGTCCAACAAATTATGGCCATGAATTTTGTTTTTTTAGTTTAAATCTGAAAAAAGAAAATTCAGTATAAGAACTTTATTACTAAAAAATTACAGAAAGATTATACTTAAGAAGCTTGATTTTTTTATTTGATGAAAGTTATTTAAGGAAATGGCAGAAACTATGCAAGACCTAACTCACATTGCAATATTTCAGCATATATCAAATGCCTGGCAAAATTCACTCTGATGGTTAAAATTTAAAATGAGATGCTTGTTATTTTTCACAAACTAATAGATTTCAAATCTCCATGCTAAAAATTCAGATCTCAAATAGCTTTGAAAATCAGTATAAAAATTGTTGGACGTGTATATTACAAAGTGCAGATTATAGATAAAGCTATTGTCCAGATAGAGCACTAATCTTTAAACATCTTTTCTGAATTAAATTGCCTTTTTTTTAATTAAGAATCTAACATCAATGAAAATGAACACTTAATGTAGAAAGAAAAATAGAAAAATAAGATTTTACATGAAACTGTGAACTTTTATTACAAATAATTTCATTTTTGTTTAAAAACTTCAACTTTTGATAATCCTTATTTGTTATTGTGAACTTGACAATAATCAGAAATATCCCTATCCAAAGAATATAAAAAAGAGAACTACTTATAAAACTATAACTCACTACTATATATAACTTATTTTTGGATATTTCAAACATAGCATCATAATTCCAATTTTGCCTTATTTATCTGTGTCCTATTCTAAATATCTTATTCTCTTACATGTATATTTTCAGAGTTTATTGATGCCTTTCCCTTTAATTCTTTTTTGTTTTAAAAAATGACATCAATTTCACTAGTCAACACTCCTTCTTCGCAGTTCTTTTTATAACTTTTGTATAACAAATAATCATAGTCACACAAAAACCCACACATTGGCCAGGCCTGGAGATGTCTCATTCATTGATTAATTATAGAATTGATAATAGATCTTAAGTCTCTCATAGCTGTTTATCTTGACAGTTTTATAGCTATTATACAAATTGTATATATATTATATGAAACTAATTTCCTAGTTTTGTTGATTTCACTCAAAATCTATTCAAATAAGCCCTTTTATCTTTTATCTTTTATTCTTTCTTGTGACATTAATAATGATCTATTATATTCACATAGCATGATTTGTTCAGTCATTCTGAACTGAATGAGCTTCCACTTTGTTTCCATTTCTTTACTCCATCTCAGCTCTCCTTTATATGAATCTCTAAATATTGAATGGTTTTATCCCTTGCTGCCTCAGGGACAGACCTTAAATGAATATTGGAAATGACAGTGACTTCAGACTTTTGGAGAATCTCAGGTTATATCCTTTCCTTGACCCTTTGGTGCAACCATTAAATAGTGGAAAGTGTGCTGGTTTTAGGGCTCTTTGGGGGAGGGGGAGCTCCTCACCCCATGAAGGCATTGTCCTCTCTCTTCTTTCTGAGCACTCATCTGTGGGGATCTACTGTGGTTCCAATAATTGAGATTGAATTGTCCCTATCCTTCTTGAAGAAGACTAGATGTTCATACATTATCTAGGATGCATCTGCTCCTTCTCTTGTGCAGCACTACTCCCTTAACAACTCAGGACTAAAATCTTACTGACTTCAGCCCAGTTTACTTTTTACTAACTTCAATATGCTCCAACTTATCCTTGACCAGAAGGATATAATTTATAGTTTATAATTATGTAGTCATATTATTTTGCAGTCCCAGATTATATCAATTAGCTTGCTTCATTTTCCCTTTTGTTTAATAATTATCACTTTTTCTGGGAAACTTTTAAATCTTTTATAGGGAATATAGTCTTATGACTCATCCTAATCCCTCATTGTTCTGAGTCACATGGTATTTCTGTCATCCAGCTTGCTACTCACCCCTTGTTGAGCCTTATAAACTTATATCCAATCGTCTGTTATTGTTATTGTTGATGATGATATTGTTGTTGATGATGATGATGATATTTTCAGTTATCTCTAACTTTTCATGACCCCATTGGGGGTTTTCTTGAAAAAGATATTGCAGTGGTTTGCCATTTTCTTTTCTAACTCAGTAAACTAAGAAACAAGATTTGCTCAGGTTCACACAGTTGCTAAGTATGTTAGCCTGCATTGTGACTCATGAATTTGAGTCTTCCTGACTCTCCATCCACTGTGTCATCTAGCTGTCTCCATGCAATATTCTACAGAATATGAAATATATATATATATATATGTGTGTGTGTGTGTGTTTTTAAATAGCAACTTTTCCCAGAACCCTTCCTACTATTCCCTCCACTCCACTCCCAAATATGAATAAAATAATACTAATTCACATCTATATAAAATCTTAAGTTTTATTTAAAATAATACTTTCCTTAGAACTCTGTAAGATATGTTGTATAGGTACCCTTATTTCACATTGCAGGTGAGAAAATACAGAAATGAAATTACTTGTTCAATGCCAGATGGATGGTGAACATGGAAGCTAGAACCTTAACCTGTCTTCTATCTAAAGATTCAATTAAAGAATATAGCATAATCCATAAAGCAATGTGATATGAAACATCAGAAACATTGGTTTGGGGTTGGGTTAAATTGGTTGAGTTTCTTAGAGTTAGACAGGAGAACCAGGGAAATCTAATCTCTTTGTGGTTTCTTCTATTCATTTTCTACCTCAACAAAGAGCCTGGTCACAATATTGAAACAGAAAACTCTCTTTGAACCCAGTAAGGGGCAGCAGAGGGAGGAAGAGGTTCCATGTTATTATCATTATTTAAAAACAAGAAAATTTAAGTTGGTTTTTTGTTTTGTTTTATTTTGCTTTGTTTTTGCAGTCCTGGGGCTAAAGTTGATAAGAGGGAAAGAAGGAACAAAAGATCAAATTGCTTTCCTGAGATGCCAGATTTATAGGCTAAGTTTATCTTGGCAAGGGAGAAAAGTATATCCAAATGCCAATAACCATCTTCAGGGGAGCAGAAGAGTCTGTCCTATGGCTTAGGGTTTCTATTATTGGAAGCACCATGTCTTGGTCCAAAAGACTGAATATTTCCACCTTTGGACCTCACCAAAGACATCTTTGTCCTGGTCAGGTGTTGATGGTGTCCTCCTCACAAACTTCCTGTCTTGAATTATTCAGGCTAATTTATTTTGAATCCTAAATAAACACAATTTAAGCATTACTCTCCTCATCAAAAGAGGAATAGGGCCTCCCAGAGTACTCTGTAAACAGTAACTATTATCAAAGCATGGAAAGTGAGCTACCTGGTGGAGCTAAAGTGATGAGAAATTGGTCTCAGTAGGGATGTAAGGGATAGTGGAGTAAATTCATTATATTCTTTGAATGTTGGAAAGTCATTGCCATGTCAGATCATTCAAGTGTGGAACAAGAGCAACGTTCATTATGTGTCTACCTCCAGGAAGGAACATATCAGTGGCAAAGAGAGGAGTACCATCTTGCCCCTTGAGTAGGATTAAATTTATGTCCCTCCATAATCTGATGCTAACTAGATCCTGCAAAGCTACAAATGCTTTCAAGGATAGACTTCCTCTGGCCTTTCCTGTTCTAAATATTCATTTTGGGTTTTTTATTATTATTTTTATGGAGTTTCAGGATCTAATATGTAGAAATGTGGATGCAGGACTCTTGTCTGAAGAAGATTTAGATAATCTCTAAGGTACTCTTGAGCCCAATGAATCTATTTTAGAAGAGGGAGAGACCAATGACCTACACTTCTCCATTTCTACCCTTTAGGACAGAACTAAGAAGGAGAGATTTCAGGAGAGGAGATGACATCAAGTATCAGTGTCAATGAGAAAGAAGGAAAGCTGTCTTTCATGGCATAGTCAGCAGAATACTACCATGAGCAAATTGGTATCAGAATTTCCTTTTACTAAAAAGGAAAGATTATAGAGGAACTATACACAGTTGCCAAGTAAGTAAAAACACTCCTCTTGCTAAGAACAAAACTTGTAGCATACAAATTTTTCTTCATATTCTTTCATTGCAAAGATTCCTCTTTACCTCCCCCCTTTCCCTTCATTTAGTTGATAAACAACCAATAGTAAGATTACCCAACCTCAGTAAGAGCCTAATTAAAGTTGTATTTTTGGGATATCAAGTCAGGATGGTTATTTGATTTTCTCTACTATCATTAACCAGCATGTATATAGTCATGAAAGGAGTGTTAGTGGGAGTCTGCCAATGCTAAGACTTATCAAGGTATAATGAAAGGGATAGGATGTCAAAAGAAGAGAAAAGGGTTAAGTTTCACCAAAGGGTCAAGATGGAAAAAAGAAAAGAAAGTGCAAGGAAGATAGCTTAGGACAGAATTGAAATGATGATGGAATGGACAGCTAATTGAACTGAGAGCATGATCAAAATAATGGAGGCTATGCTGGAAATGAAAGCCATAAATACGTGGTAACTGAATGGTTTTAAATATCTTCTTAACTATTTATATTTTGCAAACTTCCTGCTTTCAGAAGGAATTTCAGTAGATATCAAAATATAAAGGAGATTTCTGATACCAGTTAATTATAACTAAAAAATGAATGAATTGTGTGGCAGTAAGAGAGGAGAGGAATAGAGTTAAAAATCTGCACCTGGAGTTAAAAAGACCGAATTTGAATCCAAAATCCAAATATTTAATAGCTGAGTAACCTCAAGAAAGTCACCTCACTTTTCTAAGACTTGATTACCTCATGTAAAAAATGAGATAATTGAATTTGGACTCTAAGGTCCCTTCCAAGTCTAACCTAAAATCCTATAATCTCTCACAGTCCATACTTGGTTAGGCAAGGCCAGACATTTTTTTTTATTTTTCATTATGTGTAGTATATCAAGGCTACTCCTATCTTCTGATGCATATAAATTAATCTTAGTCCCAAATGTGGACTTTTCTAAGATGAAAATAGCAAAGCCATTAAAACAATGACATATCTTTTAACTTTTCTCTATCTAAACTCTCCTGTGCTGCCCTCCTTCAAGTTTCCTACATGAATATCTTATCCTACTTTATTTGTTTGCTTTTTCTTCATATTCTATCTACTATTTAACTTTTCTTGGATATGCTATCAACCTGGCTTGTAGTTGAAGCATTAAAAGAAAGGGGGAAAGAAAAACATTCAGAAAACACATCACAAACCTTAATTATTCAAAAGAATTGTCTGTCATATTTTAAATCTCCTGTTCTAATATAGTTTTCAAGATCTAGGTTTAGAATTAATATGTATGAGGAACTAGTCTTTTAAAAGAAATGACAAATATACCATATACTATATATATCTATAGATATATATAGATCTCTATTACATATATATATATAAATCTCCATTATATAAGTATATATTTATCAATATAAAATCTTCACATTATATGGCTCCCATTGTAGCAATGTTACAAATGGAAAAGATTAAGATCTTTAAAGAGTTCACATAATTCAATGGCCATCTCTTTCAGTGCACTTATAATCTATTTTACATCATAATTTTAATACTTACATAATTTTAAATTAAATACAACTACATATAAAATAATTTTCAACATTCTTTTTTGTTTTAAGTTTTAAGTTTCAAATTCTATGCCTCCCTTTTCTCCCCCCTTCTTGAAACATTAAGCAATCTGACATTGGCTATACATGTGCAATCATATAAAATATTTCCTTATTAGTCAGGTTTTGGAAGAAAACTCAAAAAAGGAAGAGACATAAAAGAGAAACAAAGGAAAAAAAGGAAAAAGAGAGAATTAGTATAGATGCTTCAATCTGTATTCAGATGCTATCAATTCTTTCTCTAGAAGTACATGGAATTTTTCATAATGAATCCTTTGGGATTGTCTTGGATCATTTTGCTGCTGAGAATAGCTAATTTATTCACAATTATTTATCATATATTATTGTTACTGTGTCCAAAGCTCTCCTAGGTACTTCACTCTCCTGACTTCACTTTGAATCAATTAATATGTTTTTTTCAGGTTTTTCTGAAATCATCTTATTCATCACTTCTTATAACACAACAATATTCCCTTACAATTACATACTACAATTAGTTCAACCATTCCCCAATTGATGGGCATTCCCTCAGTTTTTAATTCTTAGCCAAAAAAAAAAAAAAAAAAAAAAAAATGCTGATGTAAGTGTTTTTTGCATGTGCAAATAGGTTTTCTTCCCCTTTTTGTGCTTTGCAATTTTTTTTGATAGCATCCTGGACTTAGAGTCCAGAAAATTAGGCTCAGGTCCCACTTCCAACACTTTCTAGCTGCATGATTTTTTTTTATCGCTTTCAGTTTCCTTATCTATAAAATGGGGAATGGAAATAATTCTTGTTGTGCCTACTTCACAGGATTTATTCTGAGATTTCAATGAGATGTATGAAATATTTGTGATGTGCCATGAAAATGTTAAAGGGTAGCTAGGTGGCATAGTGGATAATGAGCCAGCAACAACAACAACCACAAAACCATGATATAATAGAGAGATAGCCTAAGAAACAGGAAAAGCTTACTTCCAGTCCCACCTCTGACCAGTATTGCTGTGTGCCCCAAAGCAAATCTTAAGATCTCTCAGTGCTCTAGGCAGTAGTATCAAACTCAAATAGAAATGGCATCATTCAGCCATACTTAAAGATCTCTGCAGATCATATAGTTACTTAGAAAACCACATATTAACATTACATTCTATTGTCTTTTTATTTATTTATTTATTTTACTAAATAGTTCTCAATTGCATTTTAATATGATTCTACTCTGGATTCTTGTGACAATGGAGGACATAGTAAGCCTGCTTTGACAGCTTTGCTCTAGACAGCTTTCTAAGATTACAAATTGCAAAGTCTCAGCTTTCATTGGCATTGGGTGTTTTTTTTTAATCTCATACTTCCCTAAAGCAACAAAATATAGGATCAAATCCCTATCCCTAAGAATTTTGTATGTATCTTGTGTCCTCTATTAGATTCTAAGTCCCTGGGAGGCAGGATCAAGATACTGTTTAATCTTTAGATTTCCTGCCATATCTATAAATATGCATGGCACACACTAATAAATTTGTTGTTTAGGCATTTTTCAATGATGTCTGTATTTCCACATCCCCAGCCAGGATTTTCTTGACAAAGATGTAGAAGGGGTTTGCCACTTCCTTCTCCAGATGATTTTACTGATGCAGAAAGTGAAGTGAACAGAGTAAAGTGACTTACCCAGAAAATACAGCTAGTAAATGTCTGAAGCCAGATTTGAACTCAGAGGTAAAGAGGAGCTAGGAGTAGGGAGAGGGTTATGAGTCTTCCTGGTTCCAGCTCTGCTCTCTATCCATTGTGCCACCTAGCTGTCCACTCATTATTTTCTGAAATTTTTTTTTCAAAACATATGTAAGGATAATTTTTCAAGACTGACCTTTGAAAAACCAATTTCTTCTCCTTCCCCCCATCCCCTCCCCTAGATAACAAGTAATGTATGTTAAACATGCTAAAAAAAAATAGGTTAGATCCCATATAGGCATACATATTTATACAATTATTTTGCTGCACAAGAAAAATCAGATCAAAAATGAGAAAGAAAATAAAATTCAAACAAATTACAACAAAAAGAGTGAAAATGCTATGTTGTGATCCACACTCAATTCCCATAATCCTCTCTCTGGGTATAGATGGTTCTCTTTCTCAAAAGATCATTGAAACTATCCTGATTCATCTTGTTGAAAAGGGCCACATCTGTCAGAACTGATCATTGTATTATCTTCTTGTTGCCATGCACAATCATCTCCTGGTTCTGCTCACTTCACTAGTTTCACTAGTTCAGTATTAGTCTCTCCAGGTCTCTCTGAAATCATCCTGCTTATCTTTTTTTTTTTTTTTTTTTTTTTTGCTGAGGCAATTGAGGTTAAGTGATCTGCCACGAGTCACACAGCTAGGGAATGTTAAATGTCTGAGACCAGTTTTGAACTCAGGTCCTCCTGACTTCAGGGCTACTGCTCTATCCATTGCACCACCTAGCTGCCCCTTGCTTATCATTTCTTATAGAACAATAATATCCCATACCATTCACATACCATAACTTATTCAGCCATTCTCCAACCAATGGGCACCCACTCAGTTTCCAGGTTCTTGCCACTATAAAAAGGGCTGCCACAAACACTTTTTGTACAGGTAGGTCCCTTTCCCTCCTTTAAGATCTTTTTGGGATATATAGCAGTCCACTCATAATAACTAATATTTATTATTAGTTATTACCTCAAAGTTTCTAGAGTCCATTAAATACATTATTTCACTGAATTGCCTCAATGTGAAACTTTGCAAAATAGGGACTTCCACTTTTGCTATCCCAGATTAACAGTTGGCACAAACTCTGTGAATTATATGACTTGCCCATCATCCTACATTTAGAGAAATACAGACTAAATGAGAAAAGACTAGATTCCTTGTCTTGGGGATGAGGGAGGTAAAAAAAAAAAGGTGGTGAAAAATTTGGAACACAATTTTTTACAAAAATGAATGTTGAAAACTATCTTTACTTATATTTGGAAAAATAAAGTACTATTTAAAAATAAATAAATGAAAATAAGAGAAGACATTTTAATTCAGGTCTTTCTGAATTCATTTCCAGCGTCCTATCATGTCACCTTTAAGATAGGGAGAGTTATCCACCCCATCTCTGAGGATATAGTCATGGAAGATTCAGAATATAATTATAAACTATGAATTAGGAAATAGTTATTAAATCAACTTTAGGGATTTGACCACTAGATGCAAACAACATACAAAGCACAAGAAACACTCATATTTGGAAGAATCAATAATGCCTCTTGGGCCTGCATATAAAAGAAAAAAAGCTATTCAGTGGAAGAATTTGAGTTTGGAAGCAGTTATGGAAGGAACCCCCTGCTCTTACCCCATAGGGCAGCAAGGAGTAGAGTGATTTTCTCTTCTCATCACCATAATCTGTCTCATCAGAGTCACTAGGACACTAATGAATACTCTATCCAAGAGGGACAGGAGAACACAGTCCAGTAACATAAGGATACAAAGTAGTTAATGTATCCAATAAAAGGTGCTACTCTTGCATAAAAGTACAGAAAAACAGAGATTTGAGCAATTTAATTAGGAAACCAAAGCTTAAACATGTAGCACAGCTCTCCATAAAGATGTTTCACATGACACTTTTTCTAAGACCTGTTTTGTTCATCTCCCCCCAGCCTCCAGGTAGGAAGTTTGGATATTGCCTGATCTATTTATTCTCTTTCACCAACTTTTCCTTTCAATTTCATCCATATCCCAGCCATTTGCATTTGCATTTGCCATCCGCCACTTTGGACAGCTAGGTGGTTCAGTGAATAAAGAGTCAGACCTGAAGTCAGGAAAATTTGAGTTCAAATTCAGTCTCAGACACTTACTGGCTCTGTGATCCTGGGCAAGTCACTTAATGCTGTGTACCTCAGTTTCCTTATTTGTAAATTAAGCTGGAGAAGGAAGTGGCAAAAACACGAGTATCTTTGCCAAGAAAACCCCAAAAGGAATCATGAAGAGTCAGACACAACTGACAAAAAAGACTAAAATAAAATTTGTGGTTAGGAATGTTGTGTGGTCGCCCTCTCCACCTAGCCAGATTTATGATTTCACTAGTATAAGAAGACCCTACTTAGAAATTTCTCTCCGCCAATTTCTCTCCCCCTCAAGTTCTACAAAGTTAAGTGTCTTGCACAGACCATATGGATCACATCTTTCTGACTCTAAGATTAGCTTTCTATTTATTAAAATATACTTTTGTGATTATTAAAGAAAACTTAATCCTACAAAACATAGAACAGAAAGGATTTTTTTAATATACATGATTTTTCTGGATTTTTTATCATTATTAATTTGGTCCTTTCCCAAAATTTGCTTTCTATGCTTCTCACATGCCTTTTGTGAAGTAAGGTTGAAAATAAAAGATTAAAATTTAAATGTGTACAGTATTGTATACTTTACAAATCACAATAACCTCATGAGGTAAGTATTGGGGAAATGATCATATCCATTCTACAGAGGAGGAAATTGAAACTGAGGGCAATTAAATAACTTGCCTAGTGTCATCCTGATCCTCTGCTTTGGAGCCCAAGTCTTGGTATACTACTCTACACTGCCTATCAGAAAACTGGTGCTAAGGGAAGTGAGTAGAACTAAGGGAACATTGTATACGGCAACAACAAGATTATTATGTGATGATCAGTTCTAATGGACTTGGCTCTTTTCAACAATGAGGTGATTCATGCCAATTCCAATAGAGTTGTGAAGTAGAGAGTCATCAGTATCCAGAGAAAAGACTGTCAGGACTGAATCTGAATCACAACATAGTATTTTCACTTTTTTGTTGTTATTTTATTGCTTTTTGTTTTCTTTCTAGTTTGCTTTTCCTTTTTGATCTGATTTTTCTTGTGCAGCATAATAAATATAGAAATGTGTATAGAAGAATTGTACATGTTTAATGTATATTGGATTATTTGCTGTCTAAGGAAGGAGATGGGGGAAGGAAGGGAGAAAAATTTGAAACAAGGTTTTGCAAAGGTGAATGTTGAAAACTATCTTTGTGTATGTTTTGAAAATAAAAAGCTATTTTTTAAAAGAAAGAAATGTATGTAAAGCACTTTAAAGTCCACTAAACACTTGAATGCCAATGATAACATTGGAAGTTTGCAACTACCTTGTGATGTGGAATCAGTGCTAAAAGCCAAATCCCCAATCCAAGACTTTTGTACACACTCGCACTGCAACTCTAGAAAAGAAAAGGGTGAAAGGATAAGGAATTTAAATGAGATTGTATAGACAGTAAATGGCAAAGTCAAGATTTAAAACTAGGTCTTATGATTTCAAATCCATTACATTTGTATTATTGCTACTCAAAAACTGTTAAGCCCAAGAGTCCCAGGAAAAGAAGTGCACACCAGACCATTTGTTATACTTCTGACCTAGTCATCATCCCAAAGAGGAATCCCTGTAGAAAAAGGCTAGTCATTCGATCCATTAAGAGACAACTTATAGGACAAATCAACTGCCATTTATAGGACAGACAATACAGCCTAACTGAAGGAAGCATCAAGGCATACTAAAAGATAAACAAAAGGCATCACAAGTCAGATGAGTCAAATCACTACCACCACTTCAACCATCATCTTAATAGATTCCAATAATAGCAACCTAAGAGTTTGGGAATCTCAGGTCCACCACTTCCTCTCATCCCTACCTTATACATCTCTTTCCAAATTCAGTCCCCAAAGTTATCATTCATAAAATCAACTCTTCTGGAGATGGGATTTTTGGCAAGTATGTTTACATATCTTACAATCTTTGCTTCCTAAGCAGCCATAGTAACTATGTCAAGAGAAGACTCCTCTCCATTAAGACATTGACAATATCAAATCATTCACCATCAGGAATGAATATGGTCTTATCCGTGAAAATAATGTTATTATTGCTCCCTAAAGATCATAGGGCATTTTCATGTGACTTATAGATGAAATGCACTATATGTGTTATCACTCCTATTAGAAAGTGAGCTCTTTAAAAACATGGCCTTTTGGGGCAGCTAGGTGGCGCAGTGGATAGAACACCAGCCCTGAATTCAGGAGGACCTGAGTTCAAATCTGGTCTCAGACACTTAACATTCCCTAGCTGTGTGACCCTGGACAAGTCACTTAACCTCAATTGCCTCAGCAAAAAGCAAAAAAAAAAAAAAAAAAAAAAAGGCCTTTTTTACTCTTTTTTTTACTTGTCTTACCAGCATTTAGCATAGAACTTGAACATAATGAACACTTAATAATTGCTTTTTCATTTATTCATTAACTTACTCAATTCATTCTTAGATAAGATCAGAGGAAAGAGTTAGTGATTAAATTTACAAGAAACCTGGACCTGTAGTGGGAAAGCAAAAGGGGCTGTAGGCCCTAAAGCCAAAACTGTATGTGTGTAGAACTGTGTGTATTATTCAGAACATATCATTATGTGGGTAATAGAGCAGCAAGAGGACGTATTTCGTGGCAGCTAAACTAGCTGTCTTGTAACATTAGCTCCTTTCCCTCCAGCACTTTATCCCAGCCCATGAAAATGGAAAGCACCCAAAATGGAATATGCTTAATCTGGATGGAGTCAACCCATGAAACCTTCCTCAGGTGAGGAACAATAGCCTATGGAGAGGCCTAGTTTTCCTGTCTCCTCCTCCCAGTGCCAGGGGTATCCCAAGCCCCTTACACAGACTGGCAGGAGCCTCTGTCACTGAGGTTTCCAAATGATAGACAGAGGTAAAATTGTTTGTAAAATGGGAAACACAGAAAAAGTGGATTCAACCTTGGGATAGCTCCTCCAAACAGAAGAGCTTCCAAAGGTAAAGAAGATCAAATAAAAATTCTGAATGAAGGACTCTGCCTACAAGGGGCATAGGACATGGAGTACATCTCTACTAAAGAGAGATGGATGAAGCTATCAATAATTTCAGTGCCTACTCACTCCTACCTTATCCCTGTATCAAAGATGAAGCCTGAGATCTTGGTTTGTTGTTCTTAGATTCCAAGCCTTTGTTTCTGCTAGACTTTACTACAAGCCTGAAACAAGGGAGCATGAACTAATCACCATGGAATTGCTTATGATAATAGTTTCCAGAGCGATTACATTACTTTTGGACTCTAAACATAGAATTTGTTTCTAAAAGAAAAGTGTGCTTACAGCTTCTTTCTTATGCTTATTGTTTAATGCAGGTCTGAAGCTTTCCTGGTGGAAGGAGGTAGTGGTCAAGTCTGATTTTTTTTTTAAACTTTTAAATACACATAATGCCAATTTACAACTTATTGCACGTGAGCATGTGACTAAGCCCTAGCTTCTGTGAATGAATTAGTAAAAGAGAGTGCTTTTGATGCAAAACCATCTCAGTTAAATTTACATTTGTTTAGCAGAACCTAAAAGAAGCTTCAATGCCTCTGGAGTATCTAAAACACTGATTCTAGGAAACTCATACTTTTGTCTCCTCCATAATTCACCTTGCCAACTCCAAATTTAGTACCTGAATCAATAGATGGAAATAAAAATGGAAGAAACACAAACTTTTTCACTAGAAGCTGAACTGATACTCTGAGAACACACAACCTCATCTCTTTTTAAGTAGCTTCTCTGTGTTCAATACTGAAGGAAGTTGTCTCCCCTTTCAAAAAAAAATCATATCAATTGCATCCTTTCCCTTTAACAAGGGACAAGATGGCATAGTGGATAGAGAGCTAGTTTCAAAACCAGGAGCTCCTAGATGAATGACTCTAGCTTTGGAACTCTGGGAGGGGTTCAAAACAAAACCTATATGTGAACCAGGAGTTCCTTACCTTTGAAAATCTTTTTATCCCTGAATTTTTAGAAAATTTATGAATCTTTGATCTACAGAGAAATGAAAATTAAGGCAATTCTGACATACCGCTACACATCTATTAGATTGGCTAAGATGACAGGAAATGATAATGACGATTGTTGGCGGGGATGTGGGAAAACTGAGACACTGATACATTGTTGGTGGAACTGTGAATGGATCCAACCATTCTGGAGAGCAATTTGGAACTATGCTCAAAAAGTTATCAAACTGTGCATACTCTTTGACTCAGCAGTGTTCTTACTGGGCTTATATCCCAAAGAGATCTTAAAGGAGGGAAAGGGACCCACATGTACAAAAATGTTTGTGGCAGCCCTTTGTATAGTAGCTAGAAACTGGAAACTGAATGTGGATGCCCATCAATTGGAGTAAATGTTTTGGTTATGGAATATTATTGTTCTATAAGAAACAACCAATAAGATGATTTCAGAGAGGCCTGGAGAGACTTGCATGAACTGATGCTAAGTGAAATGAGCAGAACCAGGAGATCATTAAAAATGGCAACAACAAGACTATACGGTGATCAATTCTGATGGATGTGGCTTTCTTCAACAATGAGATGCTTCAAACCAATTCCAATTGTTTAGTGATGAAGAGAGCCATCTACACCCAGAGAGAGGATTATGGGAACTGAGTGTGGACCACGACATAACATGCTTACTCTCTCTCTTGTTGTTTGATTGTATTTTGTTTTCTTTCTCACTTTTTTTTCCTTCTTGATCTGATTTTTCTTGTGCAATAAGATAACTGCATAAATATGTATACATATATTGGATTTAACATATATCTTAACATATTTAACATGTATTGTGCTACCTGTCATCTAGGGGAGGAAATGGGGGGAAGGAAGTAGTAATTTGGGATAGAAGGCTTTGCAAGGGTCAGTGTTGAAAATTACCCATGCATAGGTTTTGTAAATAAAAAGCTTTAATATATATATATATATGTATATATATATATATATATATATATATGTATATATTTGATCTAGATCAAGGAACAGCAAAGTCTGACTTATGGACCAAATCAGCCAGCTGTCTTGTTTCATATGGCCTGCAAGCTGCATTGACAGCAGACAAGATTTGGTCAACAAACCATAGCTTGCTGCTTCCTAATCTAGTCCAGCTCCCATGTTTTAACAGATGAAGATAATGAAGGCCTAAAAAGGGACTTTCTTAAGTTGACAAAAGCTAAAATTAGTAGAGGAGTGGTTTGAATCCAGATCTTTTTACTCCAATTTAAAGACTCTTTAAATTACACTCATCTCAATAATACTGGAAAACCTATTTAAAGCACATGACCTACCAAAAGTGAATCAGTAAATGTTATCACTCCCAAACTGTAGTTTAAAAATTTTGAAATATAAGGCTTTTATGAACATAGAATGAATGCAAAAAACATATATTTCCTTCAAAATGCTCATCAAATCATTGAGGACCAGCAAAAGAAATCAAAAGTTTTTCCCATTCCAAATACCTGAGTTTTGCCTTTTTCTTGTGGCACAAAAATGAAGGGCAGGGGAGAATAGGGGGAAGACTTCCTGTAATATAATGAGTTTATTTTTGACTAGGGATATCTAGTTGGTTTTTTCTTTATTTTTTTTCTCAAGCTATCGAAACTAGCGGTCTTTTTTTTCTCAAATTTCTTTTGTAGTTTTTTCCTTTCCACTTATGCCCTCACCTTCCTCTTTTCCCCATTACTTCCAAAAGAAAAGCTTGACCTTGTTATCACTCACTGGGATCCAGTTGCTTGAATTTAATTTTATAGCTCTTTTCACCATTTCTTCCCCTTTACAACTAATTTGGCTTTTAAGTTTTCAATACTTCATAGCCTACTATTTCTCCAAGAATGTTCCATATTAGTATATAGTGTGTATATATGTATATTTGTGTGTATATATATATATGTATTCAGTGTAGTGTAGTGTTTATAGTCAATATAGTAAGTATTAATAGTATTAATAATGAGGATGAATCTTTATAATATTTTATATACATTTTATTTCATCTCATCGCAATCAATGATATAAATAGGATATTAAGATCAACACTATTTTACAAATGAAGAAATCAAGAAACTTGGAATCTAAGTGTGAGATGACTAGTTGCAAAAATAAACTTCTTGAGATTTATTTGAAAATGATTCATTTTCTCTTATTCATTGGCAGGGGCTCAGGAATTCACTTCAATTCAGTTTACAAACATAAATAAAGTTGCTACTATCTGCAAGATCAGCATTTATAAATAAATATCCTACTATCTGCAAGGCAAATATTTACCAAGATTCTTTTATCTGCAAGGCATTGTATTCTTTGTAAGGTACCCAGCCACTAACACTAAGGTATACCATGACCAAAGTGAAATTGATCCTATCTTCAAGAAGTTTAGGTTGCATTAAGTAAATGCAACATTATGCAAAGTTCATGCATTTTCTTTTTAGGAGAGGGCACCAACAACAGGAGAAATTCAGAAAGGCCTCTTTTAGAAGGTGGTGCCTGAGCTAAACTTTGAAGAAAAGAAGTGATTCTTAAAGTCAAAGATGAAAAAAGAGGAAATCCTAGGCTTAGAGTGTAACTTGTGTAAAGTGAGCTAAATAACTTAAGAGTTGACTTTACCAGATTCATTTTAATAATTTAAATTTTTTATATTAACAATTCAATAATAATTTCTAGTACATATTTATATAGCACTTTAAGTTTTGTAAAATCCTTTAGACATATCAAAAATTTTTGCCTTCACAGTAACCTTGTGGAGTGGGCATCATTATGATTCCTATTTTACAAATAAAGAAAATGAAAATGAGAACAGTTGAGTGAAAGACCAAGGGATGCAGGCAACTAAATGTCTGGGGTAAGATTCACACTCAGACCTTCCTGAATCCAAATCCAATGCTGTCTTCATTGTATAACTGCCAACAATTGTTAAGTACCAAATATGTGGAAGGCACTATGCTTGGGGGACATAAAGACCAAACCAAAACAATCCCTACCCTCAAGGAGGTTGCCTTCTAAGAAAGAGAGTAGCAAAAATTTAATTTGATTTGAAATTGAATTAAATTGAAAATTAACTATGAAGTATATATAGTCCTTAAGCAAACATTTATTAAGTGCCACTATATTCCAAGTACTTTGCTAAGCACTGGGAATACAAGATAATTTCCAAGGTAAGAATGCAAATCTTATAAAAACAGTAATTCATAAACAAGAAAACAGAGATTTCAGAGAAATCATTAAAAAACTAGAGTGCAACAGAATAGAAGAGATTGGGCTGATATATAATGATATGTAAAGAGGAGTGGCCAAGGAAGGGAGCCTTGACCTAAGCAATTTTGGACTTAAAATCACAAAAAATCATCCACAAGGATTCTGAGTGTAGATTTCTTTTCTCTCTTCTTAGAAGTAATAGAGCATATATTATTTTTTTATTTATTTTTTGGGGCAGGGAAGCAATTGGGATTAAATGACTTGCATAGGGTTATATAGCTAGGAAGTATTTGAGGTCAAATTTGAATTCAGGTCCTCCTCACTTCAATGCTGGTGCTCTGTCCATTGTACTACCTAGATGCCCCTTAGGGTACATGGTTTTTAATTAAATAAATATTAATTAAGCACCTACTACATGTAGAATGTTTGCTGTTAAGCACAGAAATGGATAAACAATTTAACTAAAACAAGGTTCCTACCTTCATAGAACTTCTATTTTATTATGGTTAGATTCTTCATACACAGATAAATATAACATTAAGTAATACATGGAAAGCAACTTCTCCAAAGCATTTCTGTGTAATGATTATCAAGCACTATCAGTTTATATAGTATAGAACACCTAGTTATAGTTTGAAACCTGTAAGAGACCTTTGTCCAATGATATAATTTTACAGATGAAGGAATTTGGGCCCGGATGGGGTAAGTAATTTCCCAACATTAATGAGTAGCAGAGCTAGGTTTTGAACTCAGATCCCTTAGCATCAATTCTAGCACATTTTCACCCCAAAATTTTTACTAGAACCAGTATTTTGTTTGAGACACAAATAATGCTTTGTAAAAATGAAGCCTCAAATTCTTGCCTAGACTCTAACCACTGAAATAAAGATTTCAAGAAGGTCCTAATCTGCTCAGGTCAAGTCCAAGAAAGTCAGGGTTCCATTGATAGGAATTGAGGACATGGAGAGATGAGAAAGGAGCTAAAGAAGAGTACCTTTGATACAAATCCTTCTAATCAAAACCACATTTTGCAAGCTGAGTCTTTACCTCCAAACTCCCTCAGAGACTCTATAAACATTGGCAGACAATACATATAATTAAGGTGGAATATGTTCCTATAAAATGTTGGTTTCCATCTGCTAGTTGTTTTAACAAATGTTAGGAGCTTATTTGTGGTCAGTCCTGAGCACAAAATGAGAGATTCTGAATCCCTAAGGAGAAAACCATTTAGGAGAATAGCATAGGTCAGGTGGCGATAGCATTTCTAGTTAGGGGGCAAAGTAAGATGCAGTTTGGAATCAGTTTTCCAGGCAGTACCAGCAGTCCAAAACAAAGAGAGTTGGGATGGTAATCTAGCCCACAAGATCCTACCCTTGTTACTTTAAGGCAATAGCCAGAAGTCTTATAAACATTATTGTCTCTCCTGACCAAAGGGGAGGTAGGCAAGGAAAAGAGTGTTCTGGCATCAGAATAACTTCTCCATTACTTCAATTAGTTCAAATGATGTGGAAAGGAGCTCCCTGGAGAAATCATACTACATGCACAGACTCTTAAGAGGCATAAGGGCTGAGGTGTTGATGTGGGCATTACTCAGCAATAGAAACTGCAATGAAATCAGTCAATTGATCATCCAACCAATTAGCAAATATTTATTATATGTCCACCATGTGCCAGGCACTGTACTAGAGCTGATAACACTGGTACAAAAAATGAAATCCTGCCACCTCTTAAGGATCTTACATTTTATTAAAGGTAACACAATGCATGTATACAAATATTTATAAAATAAATACATAATGAAATACAAATTTAAAAAGCATTTTTATTGAGTTATTTTTCAGTCACGTATGACTCTTCATAATCCCACTTAGAGTTTTCTTGGCAAAGACACCGGAATGGTTTGCCATTTCTTCTCCACTTCATTTTACAGATGAGAAACTGAGGCAAACATGATTAATTGACTTGCTCAGGATCACACAGCTAATAAGTAACTCAAGCTGGATATGAAGTTAAAAAAAGTAATCTTCCTGATTCCAGCCCAATACTCTACCCTCTGTGGCACCCAGCTGCCTTATAATAACTATAAGATAGTATGTACAAGGCAATTAGGGAAGGAGGTCACTAGCTGTTGGAAAGAATAAAAAATTCTTCATATAGCTAGGTGGTGCAGTTTGTGAAAGGATTTAAAAAGCTACACAGAGACATTTATTGTTGATATTAGGCAAAAGAGAACCACTGGAATTTATTGAGTTGGGGTGTGATATGGTTAGACCTGTGGTTGAAGAAAATCACTTTGGTAGCTATATGGAGATTAGATTGGAGGAGGGTGAGACTTGGGGTCAGAAAGGCCAATTGAAAAGCCATTACAAAAGTTGCCTTGGAGGAGAGAGGTGATGAAGTTCTTAAGGTAATGGCTGTGTGAGATGAGAAAAGGAATTAAAAGTGAAAAATGTTGTAAAGTTTTGTGTGGCAAAGTTATTTGGATATGTGGAAATTGGAACAATTTTCATTTATTTTTTTGTTCTTAGGTGAATACATCTTAATCATGAGAAGATTCAGAGATCAGTTGTCTTTTGCTCTGAGCTGACTGATAGTAGAGGGAAGAAACTGACAATTTCTCAGAACTGGTCTAATGAAACCATCTAATATCAAACAAAGAAGTTCACTTAACAATTGCATGGAAAGGATAAGCAAGGAAAGGAGAAGAAATCCCTTCTTACCACTGCCAAAAGTAGTAATTATTTCTCTATTATCTTCTTCCTTTTATGTAACCAATTCCACATCGATTAAAGGCATCAAAAAATTGTGCACTATGATTCAGATATGGGATAGGTATTTATTTCTCACACACAAAAGGCATGCTTAATACAAAACACTCACTTGAACAAATTAACTGAGTCTCTAGCTGTAATCACTACCTCTGCTAGGAGAGTGACTCTTAAAACCATTTTAAAATGAGAGTTTATAGGACTGTTGTTTAGGAATTTTGCACATAACCTTGACTGCCCAAAATTCCATGTCTTCTTGAGAGTTAGGGCAAAGGTTGCATTCCTTTTTTCAAGAAGCTCTGTATGGTTGTCAGTTGTTGTCAAAAAATACATAATCACTAAACTCCAGACTCCATGTCTGGACACATGTATTTCATGATCAAGATGCATTCACTTAAGAGGAAAAAAAAATAAGAAACCCAGAAAAAGCAAGCCAAAATGGAGGGTAAAACTCATCTAGGCAGGACTTGAACTTTATTTGTTCATATGTTCATTAGCACATGGTGGTTATAATAGGGGAGTAGAGTGACTTGGTCTTCCATTCATGCTCCACAAGCTTAAAACAGGCCTACAGACAGGACTGGGAGAGTGAAAAAGAGAAGGGGTATAAAAGGAACATGCAGGTTTTTAATTTTCACTGAGTCACTGGATCTTCAATTCCTGCAGTTAATGAGTGAATCTCATTTTAATTTCAAAGTGAATTGTCTCCAACAAAGAATCATACCTATAGTTAGAATCAGAATGAGTAAAGAACATGTTTTATGTGACTGCAAATTACATTGAGAACATAGTAGGTATGGAATGGAATAGGCTTTGAATCTAAAGACCACTTCAGACACTTATTAACAATATGACCATCTGTAAAGTGAGGGATGATATATACTCTACCTATTTCACCCAAGGTTGTTGTGATGACAGTGCCTTGCTACTCAGCAGAATATAAATTTCTTAATGGCTAGGAATAGTCCATTTTGTCACTGTATTTCCAGCACCTAACACTGTGATGAGTATGTTTTAGAAACTTAATAAACACTTATTGGGATGAATAGAATCGGATTGAACTGAACTTTGAAGCACTGTAGAAAAATGAGTTTTTGTTCAATGTATTATATAAAGTGAGAGCAGAATGGGCCTTAGAGATTATCAACTCCATCCCCTCATCCTAGAAATGAAGAACTCAAGGTCCAAATAGACAAGATGGCAAAGCTAATTTGGGCTGGAGACAGGACTAAAATGCAGCTGTGCTGACTCCCAGACCTTTATTCTTTAGTTGATTTATTAAAGGTAAGTATGAACTAGCAGTGGAATGACCAAAAGGTGGGCCATAAAAAGGAAAGAGGAGGTCTGCAAATCAGAATGTACTTGCAAAAGTCTTTGGGGATTCTAACACCATGAAACATATGCTTCCACGTTCCTCGGTGCTCTTTTTGCCTCCCCTGATCCCACATTTTATAACCAGCCCAGGGCATCATTCAGTGTTCCAAAATGTTAAACGATTATAGGTGTTCAGAAGCCCTGGGAGAAATGGAATACATTTACAGACCTATAAACATCTAAATTAAGGCTATAAATGAGAAATATATTCTATATTTGGACAAGGCCCAATATATAATATGTTGTGGCATAGAAGAAACTTCCTTTTTGGTGGCTGGAAAATCTATTTGCTTTAAGTATTCAATTTTAATAAAAATAAATAATAGTTGTGCTTGCTGCTTAAATAGCACCTTTTACTGGGGCATCTCAAGGACCTTTTCAACTCTTAATTTATTATCACTGGGATAAGGTAGGTGGCAAGTAATATCTTTATTTTACCAATTAAGAAACAAAGAGAAGTCCCTGTGGCTTATCCAAAGCCACTCAGTGATTTGGAGTGTAGACTTTATGGGAAGCATCTCCAGAGAGAAAAATGGGCAGACAATTCCTAAAATTGATTGAGATCCACATTCTCCAGCTGTTCACTCCCTTGACTGGATTCTCACTTACCCTAGCGGGACAACTTCCATAAACCAGACACCTCTGCCTAAAATTAGAGAAACATCTGAATTTTAAGAGAAATGCAACCCAAACTTTACCATACTTGTATTTCAGATGATGTGTGTATGTTGTTTTGTATATTATACATAAGGATATTATTTTGTAACTGATTTTCAGTCTGCTTCTATTCACCTCTCAATCTCAGTTTCTTCATTTGTAAAATAAAAGGGTTGGATTAGATGTCCTGATTAGATACTTTTATACCGGCCTGATTTTTTGTCATGTTTTCCTCTGTGTAACTACATGATAAGCATACAGATTATATCTGACTCCAGACTATCAAGTTGAAGTCTACATTAAGGCAACAACAACAACAACAAAAATACATGCCCATTCTTTCTCATTATTATGAGGAAGCAAAAAGCAAAGATGAAAGAATTAGACTTGAGTCTCAATTTGTATTTTCTAGACAGAAGTAAGTAAAATTTAAGACTTCCCTGAAGCATAATGACAAGATGTTGTGTTCATTTGAAGCATCCGGTGACATGTAGTATTGCCCATCTTGGCCCCCATGGGAAGCCTGGACCCATAGGGATAGGGAACTGAATGGCTTGTTGTCTCTGTTCCTTTGAAGTTTCTCTTCCTCCCCTTTCCCTCCCCATGGGATCTGATTCTTCTCCAGGCCACTGCCCAACTGTAGCCTCCAGCCACTGTCTGAATCTTTCTTCACTTGTGGTCCTATCAATTGCCTACCAACTGCAGGGAGGAGGGCAGCTCCCCTTGGCTCAGAAGAATTTCTTCAGCATTCTCTGTGTCACAGAGTTTTCCATGCCTTTAACAAGACTCAATTAAAAATTAATCAGTTCACCATGGCAATTTGAGAGCTGATAGTTTCTTTTACTGACTCCATAGCCTCAGGGTAAATGTGCCCCAAGTAGCTAAATTAGTCATCTAATTGGGATTTTTCCATACCTAAACCAGTCAGCCTTCTGAGAGGCTCTCAGGAATGAAGTGCTTGACCTTGTTAATTAGATTGCCCTGTTGTCCACTCTGTTGCTTTGGCCTCCTTTTCTTTCAGCCCCCTTTCTAATCACTTCACCGTGAAATGGAAGATGACTACAACCAGTGACAAACCTAGAATAAATTGCTTACCTGGTGTTCCTTAGAAGCTAAAGAAAGGAATAAAGATGGAAAGAACCTTAGTGGAACTCCCACATTTTACAGATGAGAAAACTGAGGCCCCAAAGAGATTTAGACTTCTAAGACTTCAGTTTTTCACAGAGCTAGGATTTAAAAGGAAATCCTTAGATTCCAAATTCATGTGTGTCTCTCTAGGTGGTGCAGTAAATTGAGCATTGTGCTTGGGATCAAGAAAACTCATCTTCATAGCTAATCAGGAGATATTATTATTTTCTCTTTCTGGAATTTTAGATGCATAATTTTATAAAAAGAATGCTGGAAATGGAAACAGGAGGTCTGGATTCCAGTGATGACCTTCAGTCTTCCTAGAAAGTCATTTAAGCTCCATGACGTCAGTTTTCTGATCTATACATTGGATATGGCAATAATATTCTACTTCTGATTATTATAATGATACTACCTTAGCTGTGTCACCCTGAGCAAGTCACTTAACCCTGTTTGCCTCGGGTTCCTCATCTGTAAAATGAGATGGAGGAGAAAATGGCAAACTATACTGCATTATCTTTGCCAAGAAACCCTCAAAATGGGGTCACAGAGAGTTGGACATGATTGAACAACATGATTCAACAGTGCTGTCCTGCCTCCTTTGAATTCCTATGATATAATATACTTCAAATTATTTTATTTACAAATTATCTTACTGGGCTTAGTAGTGGCCTAGATATTATTGTTATTGTTATTGTTAATCCTTTCAGTCCAAACTCTTTGTGACCCCATTGGAGATTTTCTTGGCAAAGATACTAGAATGGTTTGCCAATTTTCTTCTTCAGCTTATTTTACAGATGAGGAAACTAAGGCAAATGAGGCTAATTGACTTGTTCAGAGCTAGTATCTGAGGCCAGATTTCAACTCCAATCTTCCTGACTTTATCCATTCCACTACCTAGCTGACCCTAGGGTATTACAAGATCATAGATTTAGAGCTGGGAGGGATTGTACCAATCTAACACTTTCAATTCACAGACAAGGAAACAATTAAGCTAATTGACTTATCCAGTAAAAGTCTTAGATGGGATTAAGACCCACATCTTGCTAATGATACTCTCTTCACAGTATTGTCTCCTTTTGAATTCCTACCACATATCTCACCTAAATTTATTTTAGTTTAAAGTTATTCTTATAGATTAGAGCAAGAGGTATGGGATCCAATCTGACATCTTATTTTAAATATATAGAAATGAAGGCAAGTAGTTGAGTGAGAAAACTCTAGATGACTAGATTAGCAATAACTAGGAATTTTCTCATCTGGTCTTGCAATGGAGAGAGCCATCTGCACCGAGAGAGGACTGTGGAGACTGAGTATGGATCACAATATAGTATTTATATTTTTTGTTGTTGTTTGCTTGCTTTTTGTTTTCTCATTTTTCCCTTTTTGATCTGATTTTTCTTATGCAGCATGATAATTATGGAAATATGTATAAAAGAATTGTACATGTTTAACATATATTGGATATTGGAATACTTGCCATCTGGGGAGGAGGTGGGGGAAAGGAGGGGGAAAAATTGGAACACAAGGTTTTGCAAGGGTGAATGTTGAAAAAGTATCTGTGCATATGTTTTAAAAATTAAAAAATTCAGTAAAAAAAAGGAATTTTCTAATCTAGGATAAAAATAGTTTAGTGGCAGAAGTGGAGTAGAGGTTGACATAGAGTGTAAAGGTCTCTCTCTTACTCTGTTGCATTTGATCTTAATTCTCATAGGAATCAAAGTAGAAAAAAGCTCGATGCATAATGGTACCCTCCACAGAGGACATATGTTTTGCAAATATAAAGCTTTAATAAAATTTTTTAAAAACCTCAATAAATCTATAAAATACTTTGCAAACTTTAAGGTACTAAATCAGTGCTATTTGTTATCATTATTTTTATTCCTATTCAGGAAGAATGGTTTCCTATGGGCTCATCTAAGAGAGGAAGAATCCACACACTCTAATCCTTCTCAAAATACACACACACACACACACACACACACACACACACACACACACACACA
>JAJPUD010000337.1:652182-673941 GCA_023553655.1 Myrmecobius fasciatus | reverse complement strand
ACACACACACACACACACACACACACACACACACACACACACACACACACACACACACACCCCTCACTGTTAGATGACAATTCTGTGGACAAAGGTCTCTTTGCCCTCGACTGATTAAATCTCCGTCAAGATCACACTGTCAGTTAATAGCATTATCAGGACCTAAAACCTAAGTCTTCTGCCTCAGAGTCTATTTTGATTTCCATTTAATCATGTTGTTATCCTATATTCTTCTCTAGGTATTTCATTAGTCTAATTCTTCTCTTCTTCCAAAGATTTTAAAGTCCTTTATGACAGATTATTCCACACTCTTTTTTTGTATCCTGACCACCACCTAGGATGTGATGAAAATATGATTCATGTTCCTTTAATACTTTAAGGTTTGTAAAGTACTATACTATACTCCCTCTGCTACAACACAGTGAGGAGGGATAGAGCAAGTATTATTATACTCACTGAATAAATGAGAAAACCAAGGCTGAAGAGTTAAGGAACTAGTCCCTGATTTCACAGCAAGTAGGCATCCAAGGCAAAATTTTATTCCACATTCTCTAGCCATTATACCAATTTGCTTCTATTAGACAGGAATTTGTCTTTTAACCAGGTACCAGTCAGTGCTGGGTATTGGGTATACAAAGACCAAGCTTATGTTCTACAGCAATATAGTAAGTTTTCATAACAGGTCCTCAAAAATTACTGTTGAACAGAATGGAATTAATTGCTTTCTTTCTCCCATCAGTAGTCACTCTCATGCAAATCAATCTAAATTAGTGCTCACAGAACCATAGAAGGTATTGTTTATGAAAAGGAACCCAGAGTTTCTGCCATACCAATCTATTGACTCAAAAGGGAATGCTAAAATAACCAATTTCTTGTGGTTAATTCAGCTGCAATATTTTAAAGGACATGGGGGAATAGTTATTTCCATCTTAATTTCTCACTTATCCCCAGGACACATAGCAGGAATGAATATTGCTGATATGCTATCAAGATATCTGCATCACTGAAGGGAATGTACAGAAAAGGAAAAATGTAGCATCCAGGTATTCCCCAGGTTAAGACTTGAGTGTATAGAGTCGCCCTAATATTTCGGCTTTACCAATCAGTCCCTGGCTGGATGAAAGCTATTGAAAGTCCCTAAAATAAATAGACAAATAAATAAATAAGCACATAAATAAATAAATGGATAGATAAACAGAGACAGACAAACAGATAGATTATATCCCTTTACTTTGTCCAATGCACACTTCAAAGACCCTGTTCAGTGGACTGATTGCTTTATCTTTCTCATTTAAAAATTTCTTCCTGCAAAACCTATATGGAGCAGAAATGGCAAATTTTCTTCCATTTCAAAGTCAGTCTTTTGGCTCTTATCTACTAAATATCTTTCTATTGTCTCCTGAAACTATGGGTGCTTTATAGCTATGAGCATATGGGGATTTTGTAAATTATTTTGGATTAAGATGAGGAGTGTGCAAGTATAAATCAATGAAAAGCATTTTGAATTTGAAGTCAGAAGACTTAAGTTTGAATCTTCTCTTGAACATTTACAACCAGTGTGGTTTTGAGAAAGTCACTAGACCTCAATTTGCACATCTGCAAAATGGAAATGAGATAACCTCTTCTAACTGAGATCCCTTCTAACTTTTCATTATGATTCTCTGATAAGAACAGCTCACATTTACATAGTGCTTACAATGTGCCTCATACTATACTAAGAGCTTTATTACCTCATTTAATTCTGAAAACAACCCTGTAAGGGAGAGAGGAAACTGAGCAAATGGAGCTTAAGTAATTTTCCCAGAATCACACAGCTAGTAAGCTCTGAGACTGAATTTGAACTCACATCTTCCTGAATTCAGGACTCTTCACTCTATCCCTTGTGCCACCTAACTGCCTCTGATTCTAAATAACTTCATCTTGAGGTGTCTCAGTTTCTCCATAGGTGAAATGTGAGAGTTGGACCCAATGACCTCTAAGATCCATTCCAGCTTTAAATCTCCTTCCCTAAAAAGAGGGTGATAAAGCCCCTTACATTCTTGATTGTATTGTTTGGCTCCCTTTAAGATTCTCCCTGCTTCCTGCTGGTTTTAATGATTCACATTTAAGTCTCTCCCCAGAGGGACTCCAGACTTTATAAACCCTGTCTCCAGGCAAAGCAGTTCCATAGAGTAAGGGACAGAGCAACTAGAAGGAGATTGGCCCCTCTTCTTCACATTAACTCCATGAAAAATGAAGAGAAATTCCAATGATCTCTGACCCTTTCTCCATGCTCTGGTCTGCCTAGGGGCTATTTCCCATGGAGAACTTAAAAGTCGATCTACTTTCTCTTCTCTCACATTCCCTTCCCCCATTCTTGTTCTGGCCAACTTTACCTGTGATCATCCAAGGCAGAAAAAGAGGAAAGCTTTTCCTAAATTCTGACAACAGGGGTACCCTTCTGTAATTGCAAAGTTTCTGTTATCAGCCGTCCAAAGGACAGTCACAAGTGAGATTGGAAACTTCAGAGTCAGATGGAATCAATTACTGGATAAGATTGGAAGGTTAATTTCCCCCAGAATGGGGTATGTTTTTGAGCACTGCCATCTTCCTCCAGCCAGGGGGTTGATAAATCATATTGTTCTCTGGCTCCTGAACAAAGTAACACAAGGTAGCATTTCCAAAGGAATTGATTTCGAAAAGAAAAACACCAATAACTCCCCACTCCCTGCCTCTAAACTCTGTAAATACTGAATAGGAAACTATTATCCAAGAGGTACTGAATGGCTTGTCCTTAGATTACATATATGAATGATATAAAATTTATCCAATTCATCCTCCTTTTTTCCCCTTTTTTTTCCTCTTTATTTAGGTTTGCAAAGTTTTTTTTTTGAACCCAACAACTCTGTGAGGTAGTTATTATTATTATTATTATTATCCCCATGTTACAGATAAGAAAATAGAGCAGTGAAGTAACTTCTTCAGTCATATAAATTTAGCAAAGTAAGTATCTGAGACAGAATTTATTTTTTCATTTAGAAAATGTTATTTTATTTCAAGGAATAAAACAAGCATTTTCATAACATAATACAATAAAAAATGATTACGCATACAACTACAAATTAACTATGAATAACTTATTTTTTTCCCAAATATACAACAAAATGATCATGTAGACTTGTTTCTTTTTCCTTTTTTTTCCTCTTCTCCAGTAAGGAAATTTTCAAATAGTACTTATAACTTTGAATGTGAATGAGATGCTTCTAGTGGTTCTCTTTGTGGTAGCAAAGAACTGGAAGGGTCCTCATCAGTTGGGTAATGGTTGAAAAAGTTGTGGTATATAGTACTGATGGAATACTACTAGCTCTAAGGAATGATGAGCTCAATAATCTGAGGTAGAATTTGAAAGGTCTTCCTGATTTTATCCACTGTTTCCAGTTAAGAAAACAGGAATTTGAACATGTTTTATCATATATAAAAAGACCCCTGCTTCTGCTATCAATGCCCAGTGACAAGTCTTTTTTCCTATAAAAAGAAGCCCTAATTAATGAACTTCAGTCTCCAGATTGATTTTCCTATTGAACTATACCTCCTCATAAACTAACTGTACAGTAAAGCTGGGGGACTACTGAAAGTCAAGGTATCTGAACTCAATTCTGTCATAAACTAATTCTCTGACTGAATATTTTATCCCTTCTGAGTCTCATTCTCCTTCCCAAACAGAGAAATTAGATATTTGAGCCAGAAGATTCATAGAATTCCTTTCTGATCCTGCCATTATACAATTCTGCAAAATATTTTTAGGAGTGAAAAATAATCTTTACTTTAAAAATAAAACAAAATATGAAATATTTATAGCAGTTCTCTTTGTTATAGCAAAGAACTGGAAACTGCAGAGATACCTTTCAATTGGGGAATAACTGAACAAGTTATGATGTATGCTTGTGATAGATTATTACTGTGCAATAAGAAATGATGGGCTTAATAATCTTTGAAAAAGTTAAACTTGCATAAAATAATGAAGAATGAAATAACAGAACTAAGAACATTGTGTACAATGTCAGCAATTTTGTTTTAAGAACAACTTTGAATGAATAAGTCATTTTGACTACTATAAGAAGTCAAATTAATTTTATTCACAGAAAGAGGTGGCAAATACAAGCATGTATAGAATGATTTCACATACACATATATATAAAAATAAAATAATAGACTTGCAGTTTTTAAGCAATCATTTCCTTTTTAATATACTATGTTGTGGAGATGTTGTTTTGTTCCATAAATCAAAAATAAATAGAAATGGAAGAAAATGAAACAAAAAGAAAAACAACATTTGCCTCTTTTCAGTCTATATCCATGCCTTCATATAGAATGGCTTAAAAGGAAAAAAGAAAATCTCATATAATAGCAATGATTGTAAAAGAGAAATAAACCCAGCCACCCCCAATCTTGTACATGCCGGTCATCCTATTTTTCTGAAGATCAATAGGCTTTCTTGGACAGATCCATCCCTCTGCCTCAGTTTCTATCTCTGAAAAATGGATCAGTACTTTTCCCCTTATTGTCATAACTGTAGATAAGCCAAATTTGTCAGATACATGACACTAAATAAATACCAAAAAAAAAAAAAAAAAAAAAAAAGATCCCAAATTAAGTTATTAAGGATGGAATATTTCTACCTGGACAACATTCACTTTCTACCATGAAAATCTGCCTTCACTAAGAAAAACCTTGCTGAGAATTTCCCAAATTTAAGGCAGGTTGGATGATCACAAAATTTTCAGATAAGATTCATAAGGACCTGGTATTGATTGGCCTTCAAATGAAGTGCTTTTCTGCACATAAGGTACCTTTAATTTGTTTTTTTAATGTAAATGGTATTTTATTTTTTCTAATGACATGTAAAATTAGTTTTCAACATTCATTTTTCATAATTTTTTTAAAAGATCTTCATTCTGCATTAAAATATTTATGTAGTAGGTAGGTTTGTTGTTGTTCAGTCATTTTCCAGTCATGTCCAACTTTTCTTGACCCCATTTGGGATTTTCTTGGCAGAGATATTGGAATAATTTGCCATTTTCTTCTCAAACTCATTTTGCAGGTGAGTAAACTAAGGCAATCAGCATAAGTGATTTGCCCAGGATTGCATAATTAGTATCTAAACCTGGATTTGTATTCAGGTCTTTCTGACTCCAGGTCCAGCTCTTTATCCAGGCTCCCCTTGCTGTCCAGTAGATAAATAGGAAGGAAAAAGAGTTAAGTAGAATAAATAAATGACAAATTAGAAAATACTGTTTATACAGATCAGCATTTGACTCTCAACAATACAATGAGGCAAGTGCTAGATAAACTATGGCAGTAACTCCCACTCCCTTATTTTTTTGGTCGGGTCATGTGATTTCAAAAGTATGGTGAATGTGAAATGAGGAAATTCCCTCTACCAATGTAGATAAGCAACTTCTCTCCAATGAACAATCTTAGGGGATTGTTGGGAGACATGGGGAGGTTAAATGACTTTTCTAGTCCATAGATAGTAAATGTCTGAAGTACAATGCAAAGACTAGTCTCCTTGACTCCAATTCCAACATTCTATTCAATATGCCATGTTGATGTCATTATTATTCATTCATTTCAGTCGTGTCCAATTATTTGTGACCCCATTTGAGTTTTTCTTTCTTTCTTTTTTTTTTTTAAAAGATATTGAAATAGTTTGTCATTTCCTTTTGCAGCTCATTTTATACATGAGGAAACCAAAGCAAAGAAGGTTAAGTGACTTCCTCAGAGTCACACAACTAGTAAGTAACTGAAGCCAGATTTGAACTTAAGAAGATGAATCTTCCTGATTCCAGGCCCAATCATTTGCTTTTTCATCTAACTGACTTATTATGTCATCCTAAGTAAGTAAGTAAAGTAAGTAAAATTAAGCTCCCCCTTGAAATGGGAAGGGAAGGGAGGATTAAATCAGTGGGAAAGTGGGATTTGCTTAACAATAGTTTGCTTTACAGACTTTACTTTCAGCATATGCACCCTACAAAGATGAGGTAGACCTGTATTTAAGAGATCTTTGAACAGTTAGTCAATCAAGAAATTTCAAGAGCTTACTATGTGCTAGTCACTGTTCTGAGTGCTAGGAATACAAAAAAAAAAAAAAAAAAAGATAAAAGTCAGTATTCTCAACTTTTTCATAGTTTAATAGGGGGAGATAATGTGCCAGCAGTTAGATACAAATTAGCTAGATACAGGAAAAACTGGAAATCATCAACAACAAAAAAAGACACCAAAGAAAGTTAATTTTAAAAGTCTTATTTCCTGTTTTCCAGTGGCTCACAGTTCCATATTGATAATGACAGTGCAAATTGTAGAAAATAGCCTTAAACTGCTTATAAACCAAGAGTTATGCATGAATATTTAAATTTTTTAAAACCTTCTTCATCTCACTATTTTGTGAGATTGAACTAAGATAACTGAAATATTCAGAATATATTAATTTCTACAGGACCTTGATCCTCAACTAAATGGTATTTATGTACTTTTTTCTGCTTCAACACCAGCTTTTTTGGCTTTAATTCCAAGGTCTCTTCTCCTGAAGGTAGTCGCTGATAAGAGCTTCTTCTCATGTCAAGGTCAAGTGGATATTGGCCCTCCCTGTTCCTGTCTCTGTACAGGCTACGTTTAAGAACAGACCTTGTAAAGGGGGCTTTCTCATTATTATTATTTTGTGGTCAAAAGGTTGCATACACTATATTTTTTTTTCTGGTGCTAAGGGTGGAAAGCAAAATATTTTGATAATTATTCAGGCCATCAGGTTACATAAGAGGTTCCATGGCTTTCTGCATCCAACTTGAACAGTTGAAACCACAAATTCTGTTTTTGCAGTCATAAAACATTCACGGCTTAAAAAAAAAAAAAAAAAAAAAAGGAAAGAAAGAAAGAAAGAAAAAAGGGAGAAAGAAAATAATAAAATCCATTTTCCATTCACTTGAAACTTATAAAATTTAATGTGGTGAAAAATGACAGTTTACTCCCTGTAGGAAACTGCTCAGAGCCATGTTTCATAGGCCAAGTGTGGAGACATTAATACATGTTTGCAGCCATTGAATTATTCAAGTAATTATATGCTGAAAGAGGATGTCTCAAGGTAAAATGTCTGAGTTATAATAAAAGTAAAGTCTATCACTGAAAAGAGATTTCTCCTTCAGGGGAAAAAAAAAAAGTATTATTCCCACCAAAGTTGCCAAAAACTTGCAGTTGCTGAGGCATCTTCTCAAAAACTGCATGTTTTTGCATCAGGCCTGAATATATTTGTTTCTTTCGGCAGGAGCTAAGGACTCTGAGAATAGCACTAATAGATCTGACAGGTTTTACTCAGAGGCAGGAAGGGAATAATAAAATAAAATTTTAAAAAACCCACGATGAGGTGAGGTACCACACTCAATTTTACTTTCATTGGGATGTTTTGGCATAAAATACTTGCAATTGATGACTATTAAAATCAAACTGTGTTTACATGTTCAACTACACTTTAAAACAAACAAAATGTTGAATTCGATCAAGGAGCCTTTTCTATTGTTTTGTAAAATATCAGATTCATAAGAAAATTACAAAATAACACTTGAATGTGAGTCAATAAATGTGTTAAACATTGTTCCAGACATAGCACTAAGTCCCAAGGATATAAAAAATTTAAATGTCATAGTCCGTATTCTGAAGATGTCTGTATTCTAAGGAGGGTCAGGGTTAAGAGTACGATATAAATTTTGATATGTATGATACAAGATAGATTGTAAAAAAAGCAAAAGCGATCATGTGCTCTAGGAAAATTTGGAGAAGAGATCATTTTTAGTCATGTGACTCAGTGGATAGAGTTCTGTGTCTGGAGTCAGGATGATCTGAGTTCAAGTCCAGCCTAGATTTCTGCAATAACAGTAGACCACAGAAAAGTCATTTATCCTCTGTTTCATCATAGAACATATAACATAGCTCATAGGGTAAGCTGCAAGGCTCAAATGCGATATTTGCACAGTGCCCAGCACATAAGTGCTACATAAATGTCACTTGTTATTTTTACTGTTGAGCACAGGGCATCAGACAAGGCTTCACAAAAGAAATGGAACCTGAACTATGCCTTGTAGAAAGGTTAGTCATGGCAATGATCCTAACCATGACCTAAGTCAAGTCATTTTAACTCTGTGCATGGAAGTTTCTTTATTTATAAAATGAAAGAGTCAGAATAAATAATCACTAAGACTCTAATATGAACATTTTATGAGATGTGTCCATAAGAACAATATTGATTCAGGAATCTTAATGACAATTAAGAACTAGAAATTGACTTGAAAAAAAATTCAATGGGTAGAATATCTTGTATATTACATAATGTGCCAACCTGCAAGGTTCTTGAAAAGTGTATGTATATGTCTATGTGTAAATGCATATATATGTATACATATATATGTGTGTGTGTGAGTATATGTACATATTCCAAGATTCTAACATGAAAAAATTCCAAAAGATGTTGTTCTCAACTCCAGAAATAAAAGTTTCTAATATTTTGGAATTTTTAAGATATCAATTATTTTATTTTGGATTTAGCATAGCTTAATGTGACCATTTCAGCCATCTTTATTTGACTCTGCTCATGGATCACAATGGTCAAAAAATTCAACACTTAGCAAAAAAAAAAAAAGTTTTGGTGGTGGGCCTTTTCATACTTAAGTTAGCTCCTTGAACAGTCTAGAAAACAAGATAAGACATTAAACATCTTAAAAATACTTACTATGTACCCACAGAGTACTTAATGCTGGAGATACAAATACATTAAAATGAAAGGCAATCCTACCCTCAAGGACCTTATATCATGATGTTAAAAAAAGAGCTAAAAAATGGAAAAACGAAGGAGGAGAGAAGGTGCTTGCCTGGGGTATGATGTCAAGAAAATTGAGAAAGTCAAAAGCAGAGAAAGACTGATCAGTCTGGGTACCTTCCCAAAATGGTGTCCCTCATCAGTGTGAGAAGGAGGCTAGCATGGCAGAGGGATGTTCATGAGTGAGGAGAATAGAGAGGCAGGTGTACATTCCAGAATAACTGAAGAGAGTCCCAGGCACTGAGAGAAATTCCTTCTGTGGCCTGGTATCAAAATCTTCAAATGTCATAAAAAGAGGTAGGAATGTAGTCAAACTTAGTAGCTTGGTAGTATGACAATTATAGTATGGAAGATTTATGTTCAAATTCCATCTCACAAATTTGTTGCCTGTGTGATTCTAATCAAAGCCCTTAGTGTCCCCTTGGCCTTATTTTCCATTTATAAAATAAATGGGTTTAACTCAATGATCTCTAATCCCATCAAACTCTGTATCTATTTTCCCATGATCTTCTGGCATAGCTTTTGATAGCACAAGGACAAATGTGTTTTGTTTTTGTTTTTGTTTGTTTGTTTTTTGAGCAAGATTTAGAGTCATCTTCAGTAAAATTATATGAGACATTATCTTCTAATGTCTTCTCTGGGCATAGAGATCATAGTTTTTTTGGTTGTTGTTGTTCAGTTATCTTAATCATGTCCTACTCTTTGTGACACTTTTCAGGGTTTTCTTGGCAAAGATACTGCAGTGGTTTGCTATTTCCTTCTCCAGTCCGTTTTACAGATGAGAAACTGAGGCAAACAGGATGAATTTCTTGCCCAATATCACACAGCCAGCAAGTGTCAGAAGCCAGATTTGAACTCAGGAAGATGCGTCTTTCTGATTTTATGTGCAGCACTCTATCCACTATGTCATTTGCCTGTTCATAGTCATTTTAGTTATAGAAAAAGCATGTAATCATTCAGCGTACTTGCAAATTAAAGCTGTAAGTTATGTCTTAATATTGCTACAGAAAAATGGCCAGATCAGATGACCTCTTGAGGCACTATTCAGTCCTAAAATTCCTGATTCTAAATATAGATAAATTATGTCTGATTATTTTTAAAATTTAATTTATTTATTTCATTTTCTTTTTGAAATCTATTTATTAGAGTAATTTCAAAATTCATCTTTCATCTGCCTTCTATCAACCATTGATAAAGCAAGCAATGTGATATCAATTATACATGAGTCACATAAAACATTTTCATATTAAGTATGTCACACACAAAAATAAAAAGTAAAGTTAAAAAACTTTACTTCAATTTTCACTCAAATTTCTTCAGTTCTCTCTCTGCAATTGGATAGTTTTTTTTTTAAGCTTTATTTATTTATTTTAAATAAATATTGCTTTATGAATCATGTTGGGAGAGAAAAATCAGAATAAAAGGGAAAAACCATGGGAGAAAAAAAAAGAAACAGAAAAAAGCAATGAACATAATATGTGTTAAATTACATTGTATCCATAGTTCTTTTTTCTGCATACAGATAGCATTTTCTATTCAAAGTGTATTGGGATTGCCTTGAATCACTGAACCGCTGAAAAGAATCAAGTCTTTCATAGTTGATCATCGCACATTCTTGCTGTTACTGTGTACAATGTGCTCCTGGTTCTGCTTGTTTCACTTGGCATCAGTTCAGTAAATATTTTCAGGCCTTTCTAAAATCAGTTTGTTCATCATTTTTTAATAAAAAAATATTTCATTGCTTTCATATAACACAACTTATTCAATCATTCCCTAATTGATGGGCATTCATCCATTTTCCAATTTTTTGCTACTGAAAAAAAGAACTACTAGAAATATTTTTGCACGTGTGGGTCCTTTCCCCTCCTTTATGATTTCCTTGGAATACAGACCCAGTAATGGCACGCCAGATCAAAGGATATGCACATGTCTGATTACTATTAAAGAGTTAACAAGTACAAATGTCATCATTTTAAGGATCCTTTATAAAAGGGTCTTTAAGTCATATGGCAAATTTCCCAATTACTCATGTTTAAACATCATACCTATCTCTTGACAGAAGAGGTAAGAAGTATGTTCAATGGGATCAATATGGGAATTTGTTTTATTTTACTGTATGCTCAAATTTATTTTAAGGGCTTTGTTTTTCTTTCTCTTTAAATTGGGAGAGGGAAAGCAGATTTGAGCAAATTGAAAAGATGAAATTTACTTTTAAAAAAGAGTTCTTGATTCAACCAAATAAGATTACAAAACATAGTCTTTAGTTTATAAGATGTATTTGAGGGGGCATCTCCTCAGAGTAGATATAACCAGGAGCACTTTGCTTGAAGGATATAAACAACTTCTTGTTTGGGTTGGAGTTTTTGTTTGTTTTGTGTAACAATTGCGTTAAGTGATTTGCCCAAGGTTACACAGCTAGTAAGTATAGGTATCTGAGACCCAATGAACTCAGGTCCTCCTGACTTCAGGGTGGGTACACTATCCACTGAGCCATCTAACTACCCTATAGACAACTTTTTGAAGATGATCGTTGACAGAGACTAAGTGGTTGAACTCTTGCCAGATGAGGTGTGTTAAACCAAAATGTTCAAAAATAAGTTCTGAAACTAATTTATTCTTTCTTGGATTTTGAAGGGAAAAAAACACATCAATACAACTGAACAAATTTTATTTCTTTTGGGAGGCTGAGAGATAAATAATCAGTACTCATGTATAGTCTCTTCTCTTTAAAAGACAATGATGATAATTTGCTGCAAAAGCACATGGCAAAAATATACATGGACTTGTATGCCACATAAGAGGGACATTTATGAGTTACTAGTCCTTTGGAGAGGAGAGGAGAAATTGAGTTTCTTAGACTGTTTCTTAGCCAGTAAAGGGAAATTTCCTGTACACACCAGGTTTGTGTGTTTCCTGATAGAGTATTCCAAGTCTGAGGGCTAAAAAGTAGATTTTCTCTATAGAGAAGAAAATTTCTTGATAGAGTATATTCCTTAGAGAAATAAAAAAGATAATCCAAAAAGTTTTCCATAGGGACCTACTTGGAACACAAACCTAGTAGGTTAGTCTGGCAATGCAATTGCAATGGGAAGAGGATTGCTCATTCAGCAACTCCATCCAAAAATTACTGTTTACCTTCTAGGAGGAGCCTAAAATACATGATGATACTCTGAGTCTTGGGGAAACTATGAAGGGCTCTGTGTGAAAGAGGGACTCACCAGAATGTTAAAGAACTATCTGATAACAATACCAACTTCAGTTAAGTGTAGTGGTTAATTTGGTATGTCTTGTGTGTGTGTGTGTGTGTGTGTGTGTGTGTGTGTGTGTGTGTGTGGCAGATGGGGTTAAATGACTTGCTGAGGGTCACACAGCTAAGTGTTAAGTGCCTGAGGCAGAATTTGAACTCAGGTCCTCCCAACTCTAGGGCCAGAGCTCTATTCATTGGGCCATCTAGCAGTCCAATTTATGTCTTCTTTGTTTCTTGGTTCCAGTGATTCATTTTCATCGTCTGAATTTTCTTTTGGGTATATTAAAGCTACCCTATACTCTAGATACATGTGTTCTCTTGATTATGTATTTGAGAATGGAGGGATTCTTTTATGAAAACCTATAAATGAATTATTCCCTAACTTTATTAAGAACTTTTCCTGAAGCAACTCTAATTCATGTCATTCTAATTTGTCCAGATATGAGATTTCATTGGTGTGAAGAATTTCCAAGAATGAAAAAAAGTACCTCTACTAATAAAATTAGAAATTGTAATTTGTAATATCAGAAGAGTTACATTTTAGGATTGAGAAATTAAAGGAATCGAAGATAAGACATAAATCAGGTTTTCCTGAGTTTAAGGTTTAGCTCACTTCCTACTGAAGCATGGGATCTACTAAACTGACATACACTAAACTAAGACGTAATTAGGAAATACTTATGGGACAATATAATATCTTTGAAAATGAGTTTCAGTTATGTAATTTGGAGAGGGATTCTCTTTTGATTTGTGAGTGTTTTCATAGAACAACAAAAAAATTATCTTATCTTCTAAAAATAAAAGTTGAAGAAAAATGTTAGAAATTTCCCAATAGTCAGCCACAAAAACATAGACTATTACCAACTAAAAACCAACATTATTCCCCCTGTGTTTGAGAATTTGACACTTCTGGGCACTAGTAGCATTTTTAAAAAAATCTTTTTTTTCTTAGTTCCATATAAATTAAATTTTTCCACTCAAGAAGTTAAAAAAGAAAGTAATCTTTGAAATACTAGCTAATGGACAAATACGAAAAACCGGCATGATCCCTGAATGTGAGACAGAGACAGGCTGTACCAGGTTACGTCGTTAACAATCTGAAAATTGGTCAGTTTCAAAGCCACAGTATTTATGTTTCATTTTGTGTCCCAAGAGTACATTAACAAAATACTGATGAGGTGTGTGCCCACTTTTTTATATTTAATGTGGTTTGTACATGGTCTTTTGGGCTAAGTCTACACATGCAATGAAAAGTGAAGAACTGAAGCTCCTACCTGGATAAAATCAAATAAAAATTAAAAGAAATATTTTTACTGTTATTGTATGGCTATCAGGTGATATAGCACTTGAATTTTTCTGATAATTGGATTTGGGAAGTATAGACACTGGAGATTTGGAAATTTGGCTTCCCAAATAATCTTATTTAAATCATATCTTGGACAAATTGGATCTAAAAGATAAAGTATCAAAGATTCTCTTCTCGTGAATTTCCATTAACTTTCTAATTCCAGGATTCAAGAAAGTAGAAGTTGAGTTTCACCTGGTATTTTTGAATATAAAAAATGGAACACAAAAAGATTAAAGAACAAAATCCAAACACTGCTTTTGGCCACCATTTCTCTATGACACCTCACCAAGGGAAATCTATACCACGGGGCAGAATCAAAGCCCAACAATCTTCATCTCACAATTTCAGGTCATTCATCCTAGTCATGTAGTAATACAAAGACAAAAGATTTAAAGTCTCCTGAACTAAAATTAAATTCCAGCTTTTTTTGCCAGTCAAATTTAAGCACTAAAGTATTTTTAAAGTCCTATTTAATGTGAATTATAATTTTTATTTTATGACAAAGTCTTTCATTTATGGAATAATTTATAACTAGATTCATAATCAAAGTGCCCTGTCCTACATGTTACCTCTATCTACATACTTTAAATTTTTTTGGCATTGTCATCTCACCTATTGATGTAATGGATAGATTCCTAAGCTTTGCCATCTACTAGTGAAGCCCTAGGACTTTTGATCTTTATCTCTTTGAGATTCTTAATGTTTTATTCTTTAAATGAATTTTGTTATTACTTTTTCTCATTTTATAAAATAATCCTTTGGTAATTTGGTTGGAATGCCAATATATATATATATATATACATATATATATATATGATTGTATGCAATTCACTTAATCTGCCTTAGTTATCTGCCTGAAGTATAGTTATATATACATCTGTAAAATAAGGAAAATAATAGCACATATTTCCCAGGTTCATTGTATGTATGAAATAATATTTGTAAAGTGCTTCACAACCTTAAATTATAAAATAAATGTCATTTGTTGCTAATATTAATTAATATTTTTGTAATATTAGCATTAATGTTTCTAAAGCTATATCAAATAAAAGAGGTGACAATGCACATTTTGGCTTTTCCCCTCACCTAATTGGAAAGTACTCTGGTCTTTCTCTATTACAGAAATTGTTAATCCTTGGTTTTAGATAGTTACTATTTATATCAATAAGAAATAATCTATTTATCACTTTGCTTTTTAATGTATTTAAAATAAAATGCTTTTGTACTGTCAAAAGCTCTTTTTTTGCCTCTGCTGAAAAAGAATCATACTATTTTTATTGTTTTTTCTCAGTAATATTATGTTTATATTTTTACAATATTAAACTAAGTATATAGTCCTAGTGCAAATCCAAATCCTTCATAGCATATGATCTTTTTAGTATATTGTTATAACTTTTTTACTAATATTTTATTAATTTTTTATTAATATTCATTAGGGATATTGGTCTACAGTGTCCTATCACTGCTTTTTCTATCCTTGGTTCAGGAATTGGGGTCATGTTTATTTCATAGAAAGAATCTGGTTGGATTCATTCTTCATCTATTGTTTTGCATATGATTTAATATTTCAATTAATTGTTATTTAAATTTTTGATAGCCCTTAAATATGCATTTGATCCTGGGTTTGGGTTTTTGTTTTTTTTAATCTGAGAATTCTTTTCAGTCTTGTTTCTTTTTCTGATATTCTTCATATTTTGTCTGCTAACTTTTCTTTTCCCTTTCAATGCTATTTACTTCCTCAGTTTTCAGAACTTTTCTTTTTTGTGCTTAGTGGATATTCCATTCAGTAATCCCCAGAGATCTATTATGCCTAATTTTTAAAATTCTATTATGGTACCTAATATCTTTCTTGTTTTGTTTTTATTGTATCATTAGATTTGTAAAGGTATGCAAAGAGGTACACATTGAGGTCTCCAACTTTATGATTTTGCTATACATTTTTCTAACACAATTTTTTTCATTAATTACTAAGATGCTAAAGTCATTCAGTACATGTATAGCAAGTATTCATGTCATTTTATTATCTGCAATACCTTTAATCATAATATACTTTCCCTGCTTATTTATTTTAACCTTATTTCCATTTTCAATTGATTTTTTTTGACATTAATGCTATTCATACTTTCTTTGTAAAGACTAGTAAAGAATAATTGATCCTAATTAGCTAAGTGGCACAGTGGATAGAATACCTGGCCTGGAATTAGGAAGATCTGAGTTCAAGTATGGTGTTACATATTTACTAACTAAGTGATCTTGGGCAATTCATTTAGTTTTTGTTTTTCCTTATTTGTGAAATGGGGATAATAATAACATCTACCTCTCAGGATTATTGGGAGCATCAAATGAGCTAATAATTCTAAAAGTACTTAGCACAGATTCTGATATATAAAAGCACTATATAAGTGTGCTTTCATCATCACCAGTATTACTTTAACCTTCCATTTTTAATATCAGGAATCTTGGCTTAAATTTGATCTTTTGCAACCTTTAACTATTGTAACAGTTTTAACTCTCTTACCAAGCCCAAATTTGCATCCATTCTTTTGACACTTCAAATTTTGAAGATTCATATCGAGCCTGCCAAATCACTAAAACTCTAGATATTTTTTCAAACTATTCAATTATGCCTCCCCCATCTTGTAATACTTATACTTAGGTATTTTTAATCCCAGTATAAGTATTTACATTTAACCCTATTAAATTCTATTTTATTAAATTTAGTCCTACATTTTTATTTATCAAGATCTTTTTGGATTTACATTGTAAGAATCATTATGTATAGAGATAACTGAAAAGCAAAAAAGTCTACAGGGAGAAGGGAAGAGAATCCAGACTAGAGCCTTGAGAGACATCATGGTTAATGGATATGATCCGGATAATGATCCGGTAAAAGAAATTGATAGAGGACAGTAAGATTCAGTGTCACAATAATCTAGAGATTGAGGCAAAATCCAGAAAGAGAGTGCAATATACAATGTCAAAGGCTACAGAGGGATCAGGAAGGATGAGGATATTTTATTATCCTTTTTAAACTTATTTTTACATAGTATATATTATATGTAGTATGTAAAAATAAGTTTAAAAGCATATATGTAAACATATATACTATGTAAAAATAAGTTTAAAAGCATATACAGATATATAGGGATGCATACATACATATATATCATTAAATATTTAAGTACATGCAAAAAAATTAACATTGTTTTTTTTAAGAGTTCCAAATTCTCTTTTTTCCCCCTCTATTCTTTGATTTTTGTTTGTTTGTTTTTTGTAAGGCAATTGGGATTAAGTGCCTTGTCCAGGATGGCATAGCTAGTGTTAAGTGTCTGAGGGTAAACTTGGACTCAGGTTTTTCTGACTCCAGGGCCTGTACTATAGCCACTGTACCATCTAGCTGTTCTAGCCTCTTCTACTATTTGGGAGAGCAAGGCATATAATATTGATTATACATATGAGGTTATGCAGCACATTCCCATATTAGTCATGTTGTAACAGAAAACATACATGTAAAAAAATTTAAAAAGTTTAAACATATGCTTCAATCTGTATTCAGAATTAATCAGTTTTCTCTGAAGGTAGATAGTTTTTTGTTATATGACCTTTGGAATTGTCCTGGATCATTGTCTTGATTAGAATATCTAAGTCTCTCATAGTTGATCACCTTTACAACATTGCTATTTCTTTACAACATTTGTAATACTCTCCTGGTTCTATTCATTTCATTTTACACCAGTTCATATATAAGTCTAACCAGGTTTTTCTGAAACCAGGGAACCATAAGAATTGATAAAAGGGCTATTAGTTTTGCAAATTAATGGATGAATTTTGACTTTAAGGGAAAACAGGTTCAATTGAATGATGAGAAGAGAGCTATCTCAGCTTCTTGTCCCCTGAAAATTTGGTAAACATACTATCTATGATTTTATTCAAGCCACTTATAAAAATGGTAACTAGCACAGGGCTAAGTCCTGAAGGTTTCTCCTAAAAAACCCTGACAGGTTTACATTAAACCACTGAATTCTCTGAGTCCAACCATTCAACCAGTTCTAAATCTATTAAACTGTGTAATTAATATCGCTCCATCTTTCCCACAAAAAGTATAAGATACTTAATCAAAAGCTTTGCCAATATCTAGATATATATGTGTTCAGCACTCCCTTCATCTATTAATTTGGAAAAAGAAGAAATATGCTTAGCCTGATAAAACTTGTTCTTGATGAAACCATCATGACTTTGTAGATATTCATTTAATGATTTATTCTATAATTCTACTAAAAATTAAAATCAAATTCATTACCCTATAGCTTGTAATTCCTCTTTCATATACATATATATATGTATATATAATGATATATATTTCCCCCCAATCCTATTTTCCACAATCTTTTAAATATTACTAATGTCAATTCAGCAGTCATTTGTACTGTTTGGTTTAGTATTCAACCATGTAGTTCTTTTGGAACAAGTTATTTGAATTCATTAATAGCAACTAGATACTCCTTACTTCTCTTGGATGGCAGCTCCCTGTTAACCAATTTGTTCTGCCATCTCTAGGTTAAAATTCAGCCTTCTTAGTAGAGAAAACAGAAAAAAAAATAAAACACTTTTGCCTTCTCTCTACTATTTTTATTACTGTTTTATTCATCCTTAAGCAGTGCTATCATCATTTCTTTGATTTTTGTTTTTCTCTAAATATAGGTAATTTGGATTAGATTTCATTAAGAATCCTTTTCAGATGCAGAGCATATAACCTTATGTCTCTAATGCCTAAGTAGGGGATGGTGGTAAAATAAAAGTAGGAAAAAATTTGTTCCCATACTGATCATTAGATGGTATTAGGACAGAGATGAAATATTTAAAATGTAAGATTTTAAAATGGGCACTCTTGAATGGCTCAGTTTCCCCCCCCCTCATATTTATGATCTTTTGAGGAAATATTTCTAACAGCTTTTTCTTTCTTTTAATCAAATACATCCTAAATAGACAAAAAGGAAACAGAAACAGAAGAATAGTGTTATCTTCATGGCATTTTCTTCTTCCAAATTAGTTTTTTATCCTCATAAGGAAGCTTTTAACAAGTCTTTTAAAATAACCTCTTATTTGAAACGGTATATATGAGGTAGTTTCTAGTGAAATAATCAGAATAAGAATCATATACTGAGTTTTCATAACAATGTAATGAAAAAAGAAATTATTAAAAAGATGCCTAATTCTGAATAATTGAAAAACCAATAGTGATCCTGAAGAACAGATAATGAAATAAATCTCCCTTTTATTGGAAGAAGTAGGAAATTACTAGGAAAGAAAGCTGCACAAATAGCTAAATATAGCCACTGAAAAAAAAAGATGAATAATATCTATAAAGATGAAATAGCCAAAAATATTTGTCAAATTACTTCCCTTTTGTGGGATTCAGGGTTTTTTCTCTTATAAAATGAAAGAAGTTAGATTAGATAAAATCTCTGTCAGCTCTAACTTTGTATCCTCTATCTTCCAGTTGATGTTAAATGCCTACAAATATGTGTTCTAAAGGTGTAATTCATATTTCCAGTCAATAAAATCTTAGAATCCATAAGAAAGATGAAGAGGGCATTGGCACTGGAATAGGGCATAAGGCTACCTAATGAAGAGAGCTCTTATTTGTTTGATGGGGCATCCATGTTGCTAAGCACTGCCTAGCCCCACCTGAAGAAATGTTACCAGCAGCTCTGCAGCTGAAAAGAAAATGAGAAGAATAGGGGCTGTCTGTGTGTTCATCACCTAGATACCATTGCTAGACCTCAGCAGAGTGCGATTATTGGAAGCAAAATAACATGGCTAGTGTTACACATTAGGGCTTTGGATATGGTAATGACCAAGCTCCAGTGGCCAAACAACAGCTCCCCAGACTCTCTGTAAGCCCAAAGCTGCTCCTCCTTCCCACTCACTTGCTGCTCTTTTGCTCTTACCCTCCTAATTGGCAGATATCCGATCCCCAATGCTATTTCATATTCAGGGCTCATGAGGCCACTGGAGACTGACTGATATGTGTGGGAAAGTGGTAGCCATGTTGGCTGCACCTGTTGTGGGGGCACCCTTTCCCCCTCCTTTCCTGATACTGTCATTGTGTGCCACCTTATTCTGTTTCAGCAAAAGCAAAATGGGAGTTGAGTAGCCTGCATTCAACATGCCCACATACCAAAACAAAAAAAAAAGGCCCTAATACTTCCTTGTACCCTTTTTCCTCTGACAGCCTGTCCAGTGACCCAATTCAATAGCAAGTGTAGCAATTCTATCTCTCTTCATAACAGTGGCATGCCAGTCACCAACTTGTACCAACAGACTTACTCCCAGTACATAAGGACTTGGATGGTCCATTGAGCATGACCACTGTGTTCCAGAGACACACAGAGATGCACAGAGAAAACTGAAAACAGAACTCCTTTTATTTGGCATCTCCAAACAGATAGCATGCAATACTTTTGTGAAAGTAAATAGATTTCAGATTGAAGGCACCTGGGACTTTTAATTTCCAAACAAAAAAGACTGCAGACTAATAAACTTTCACAGAAACCTCTGCAGCACATAGTCTGAAATCTAATAATACTTCACCATGGTTCAGAGTCAGAAAGGTGAGGTACATATTGAGAACCAAAGTAAAAGAGAAAAAAAATTAAATAAAACACACTGTCTTGGACTTATTCCACAAGAATGGAAAAGAATTAAATTCTAAAGTTTGATGGCACAATTGCTTGGTCGGTGTCTGTTACCATGTGGATATGAATATATTAGAGTATAACCACTAAACAGTGGTAGTAATATATCATAAGACCTGGAAATGGAAAAGACCCATTAAATCATCAATTATTACCCTTGCCAGCAGCAAATGCAGTTCCCAGAGTCTCTGCCTCAACAAACCCTTTGGGATAGATTCCAAAGGCACAGTCATTCTAACCAACCCATAGGAGTTGTCCATCTACGGTATTTCATTGCTATTATGAAATGAAACCTGGCACTCGAATGTGGGAGTTCACTGATGACCAGTTGTCCATTGATCTTGAAGGAACTACTAGAAGACATCTTGTCCATTTCCTTGTCTCTGGACCGACAGGGCTCAATTGGAACAAAACACGAGAGAAAAATGTCTAACCTTAACTTAGGCAAAAAGCATGTAAGAGCTGGGGATTCCATAACTCCTTCCTTGGTAATGCATTCTCAGGACCTAGAAAGTACATCTTTATGTCTAGAATAAATCCTTGTTTCTACTATTTAAAAACTTATTCCTAGCTAAATGGAAAAAAGGCCCACGACCCATGCACTATTTTGTCCTATTAGTGAATATTCACTAAAGGAGAAAATGAATTGTTTCAAGTTGTGCCCGTTTGAAAGAAATAGTGGGAGCCAAGAACTTAATATCATCATCTAAGAATAATAGCAATAACAGTCACTAAGGCTTAATGTATTAGATGAAGTAGTGGAGAATTATATTATCCTAAGTAATATATTTTTATTCTTTTGTGTTAAAGACAATTTGTAATTTAAAAATCTGTCTCCTGTGTTATTTCATTTGGGATTTTAAAAAAAATGTCAATCAGGGGAAAAGGTAAAAAAAAAAAGGCTTTCGGTGAAAAAGCCTTTGTTAAGGCATTTCTTATCTATTTTAGGGAATATTTTATTAAATACCATAGCATTATAAACTTTATACTGGAAGAAATCTTAGAGATCATGTAATTCAATTTCTCTGCTTGCTTTACTAATAAGAAAAATGAGGCCTAAAGAAGTTGTGACGTGATGGAAGTTGTGTTGCTAAATAGCAGAATTGAAATTTGAACCCATCTGACTTTATGGCACTCTTTTCACATTGAATTATATTTCTGTTTTAACCAAATGGCAAACAAAATAGAGAGGAGCTTCTTTAAGTTCAGGAGGTGGTTGTTATCCCTCACTGGAAGTTTTTAAGGAAAAGATAGATGACTATTTGTTTAGTTGCACCACAATGCAAAGCTTTTTTTGTGTATTTATTGAATTAGATGATTAGAGTTATTGGGTTCAGACCCCATCTTTGCCATTTATTAATTTTGTATGAGTCTCTTTATCCAGCTTTAGATCTATAATCCCTCATTTTACAGATGGTGAGACTGGAGCATAGAAAGATCAAGTGATTTGTAAAAAGTCACACAAGAAGTAAAAGAGTTGGTATGTAAATTTGAGATGCTCTGACTTCATATCCAAACTTTTTCTCATTTTAATATGCTGCTTTCTGGACTTTCTTCTCTCTCTCTCTCTCTCTCTTTCTCTCTCTCTCTCTCTCTCTCTCTCTCTCTCTCTCTCTCTCTCTCT
>JAJPUD010000337.1:593490-652172 GCA_023553655.1 Myrmecobius fasciatus | reverse complement strand
TCTCTCTCTCTCTCTCTCTCTCTCTCTCTCTCTCTCTCTCTCTCTCTAAATTTGTGAAGTCATTAATGGTGAATTAAGCACTATTTGACCATCATGCTTTCCATCAATCATTTGATGCCTAATAAGAAGCAAGAAGTCATTTTGAAAGCAGAGTAAGAATCATGTGATTCTTGGAAATCATATTTTTAAAAATAAAGCTTCAGGTGCAGTTAGATGGTTCAGTAGACCCTGCAGTCAGAAGGACCTGAGTTCAAATACGGTCTCAGACACTTAACATTTCCTAGATGTGTGACACTGGACAAGTCACTTAACCCCAATTTCTTCAATTCCCCCCCCCAAAAAAAATTAATCTTTACATGAAAAAGTAAATCAGTAGGACGTATTGCTACATAAGCCATTGTCTTCCTTCTCACTCTTTTTCTCCCTGTGAAATGTGACTTTGGGGGAATAAAACTCATTTTTCACCTTTGAAGTCAGCAAGGAAGTTAACTTGACCTGTTTCCTTTCATCCTGACTTCTTCCTGGCAAAGAATTGCAGTGTCATATCTCTACATTTGACACAGAGAAGATTGATAAATAGCCTACAAACATCTTAATAGTAGGGATCTTTCAATGGTAGTAAAAAAAAATGGCAAAGAATTGGGAAACAAATAGATGCCCATCAATTGGGAAATGGGTGAATAAGTTATGGTATATGAAAATAATGGAGTATTGTTACTCTATAAAAATGATGAACAAGCTGATTTTAGAAAGACCTCAAAAGATTACATGAACTGATGCTAAGTGAAACAAATAAAATCAGGAATACATTGTACACAATAACAGCAAGATTGTGCAATGATAAACTATGAAAGACTTGGTTTTTCTCAACAATACAGTGCTCCAAGGCAATTCCAATAAACTTTGGATAGAAAATATGTGCCTCCAGAGAAAGAACTATGGAGACTAAATGTAAATCAACACATGTTATGTTCACTTTTTTTTCTTTTTCTTCTTTTTTTTTCTTTCTTGGTTTTTTCCTTTTGTTCTGAATTTTCTCTCCCAACATGATTCATAAAGAAATGTGTATTAAAAAATGAATGTAAATTTATAACTAAAAAATAAAACAATAAAAATGAAGGGAAAGTAGTAAGAGAAAAATAATCAAAATAAATGAATGAATGGAAGAATGAATAAATAGAAAGAACTAATAAAGATAGATAATAGACAGATGTTCTTCTTGTTGTTTGTTTTTCATTTTTGAAGAGGATTACAACATCACAGTAGGTGATGCCATGACATGCAAATCAATTGGAATTGCAAGGTCCACAGCCTCACTTTCTCCTTGGTCCCTTCTGGCTCCAGTGACAAGGTATAGATTAGGGCTACTGAAGATGGCTGGAGATGGCCTTTGATAGACAGGTAGGGAGATGACTAGAGACCAAATATTTATATACATATTATAGATTTTACAAGACAGAAATATTTTATTTTTCTCTCTATATTCCCAGAACCTGACACAAAGTTTTACACATTGAGAGCTCTTAATAAATGTTTTTTCAAATCAAATTTTGCAAAGCAGTGCTTCCATATATATGATTTTATTCTACCAATATCAACATAGGTTAGGCAGGTATTATTACCTACTATTTTATAGGCAGGATAAATTAGGCACACATAGTTTAATGATTTGTCTAAGCTACAATGTGATAGAATTCAGTTTCAAATTTAGCTCTTCTTCTTTTTGTTCATCTTTAGTTATTGAAAAGTAACATCACAGATAATGGGTGATGTCTTGACTTGTATGTGAATTGGATTTAAGTGAGGCAGAGTTGAGCAAAATCTCAGACCTCATTCTTTTTTCCAGAATCATAAAATTCCAATTCAAGGACAAAAGTCAAGATAATTGGCAATAGCCCAGGATGAAGTAGATGACCTTACCATCTTGTATATCTGACCAAATTCTATATACTCCATATATATGTTCCAGCTACCTTCATTACCACTGAAACAAATTGTTCTCATTTGTCCATTTCACTAGATTATTTTTTACATGCTTGGGATAGACATTCCCCTAACTCAACAGTGGGTTTGAGACCAATTCAATGCCCTCAAATTAGTTTAGCCCATTCATGGAGATACCTTTGGGGTATAGCCACTACACATGCTATAGCTTCTTGGAGCTACAGTTTTCCTATTGCACAACTGACAATGTAATTGTTATTATTCTGCAATGAACAAGTATGTTACTATGTTTTCATAATGCCTGATCTTGTCACATTAGTAAAAATTAGAATTCTGTAAGGCCAATAAAATGTTGCATGGGTCCTTTTACCTCATTCTACCATTCCCAGACTGTTCTCATGCATCTTGTCATGAGCCCCTTAAGCTTGTTGGAATTCTTTCTATAATATACATTCCTTATGGCACAACATATAACTGCACAGGACAGATTGGCCCCTAAGTCTTAGTGTGCCTTTACTCTAGTAAAACTAATTTAGCAAAACTGTTATCAATGATTATCAAATGAGATATTAGTAAAAAGCACTTAGCTCAGTGTCAGACACATAATAGGCACTATATAAAATGCTCATTCCTTTCCCTCTTTCCTTCCCCCCTTTTAAAACTTAAAACTGCATTAAGACTTTGGGCATCATGTATATAAATATTCTTTTCCCAATACATTTCTATATTTGCCAGACCTAGGGTTGAAAATACTGAACAACCTAAGTACAAGATGGAGGATGTATGTATAGTTTGAAAATTGGAGCCAGGCTTAAAATTATCCACTTTTGTATTGAAGCTTGCTGGTAAAGAAGGCAAAAATCAACTCTTCAGCTTGGATTTGCCTCTCTTTTTTAAAGGTTCTGACAGACACTGAAGGCACCACACTAATCCTTGCTCCCCATCTAATCATCACTCTGCAATTTTAACATGTGGTCATTGAGATGGTTTAGCCAGCCAAGGGAAGAACCAATTGTCCTTTGTCAGAAGGCTTTTCATTTGTAATAGTAATAGTGTTGATAGTAGTTAAATGTGCCTAAGGCACAGCTGGGGAAATCTCCAAGCCATCTGTCCTGAGCTAAAGAAAATTTCAGTAGAAGAAGAAATAAGAACAGAAAAGGATTGCATGCCTGCAGTTTTCAATAAAAGTTAATTCTTTAATCTAATCCTAGGCTTTAACACTGGTGAAATTATTAATCATACCTTTTCACCATTAAACTAGATACCTCCCCTATATTGAATTCTTTTTTTTTCAAAACATCAAAATAAATAATGAATTTTCAAGATTCTGAAACATTTTTTCTAATAATAATTCCTATTTTATTATCATTATTATAATGATATTATTTTTCTCTAGAACACTTGGGCTTTATGAGTGAAATCATGACAATTTTTCTATATAAATTTGCAAGTTTTGCATCACTCTAAGAAGTGAATTTATTTCTGTGGCTAAGATGATGATGTTGATGAAAAACATTTATATAAGCTTTCAGAATTTATTAAAAAAAACCAACATTTTTCCATCTCTAAGAGCAAAGGCAAAAAAAGGATTTCAAAGAATTGAATTGTATCTTTCCCTATAAAAGAAATAGACATTGATCACAGCTAAAACAGAGAAAGTATACCTTCATTTTTTTCTCCAGATTTCCATGTTAAATAATGATTGATATGTATCCTCTGTTTAGCTCTTTAAAACACCATCCATTGCCTGCAGTCCTTCCCATATTCAAAGTGCAAGCCCACCCAGGGCTAATTAGACATTACATTAATGTCAACTGATTGATTTAAAGCAGCCCCCACCCTAGGGCTTCCATCCCTTAGTCCCAGGCACAGTGAGGGGTATGGCAGTCTCTTCAAAGAGGGTTCCCTCAATAGTTTAGTAAATTATTTATAGAGATTACAACCTGGATACCTGAAACAATATGATATATGAAAAATTCTCCAAAAAAGCATTTCTGCTTTTAAAAAAGGGAGGGGTGGGAGAGTTGCTTAGTTAGAGGGCAATGAAGCCTTTACCATCAATTTGATGATTTAGAGATAGTAGCTGTGATGTTCAGAACAAAATTTTTTACCCCTTAACCTTGGAGAGTTGTGAGTACATTTGGCTATGAATTTAGATAGCATTTTTCAAAGTACTCTTCCCTTCATTTTTTTTCTTTATAAATTTATGAGCCGAGAACACTCAAAGTTGTCTTAATGGATTAAGCAGAGACAAGACTGCAACAAGAAAATTAAAAATGAAATAGTTACAGCTGTTGGAACTGGCATGTGGCAAAGAAAAGTAGAAAAGACTTCTCATGAAGGGATATTTTAGGAAGCACAAAACTCTCACAGAAAATATTGCTCACACAACAACTTTCTTTGACACAAAAAAACTCTGAGCCAGTTGAGAGAGTTAAGTCACTGTTCATAAAATGAACGGGCCCATCGAATGTATACCTAGCTGCACCATTGCCAAGAAAGATATGTTTTCGGAGCAGACTATCATGACTTGTCATATGGAAGGTTTAGGGATAGATAGGTGTGTGTAATCACGGGTCACTTTTAGTCATTTCATTGGATTAAAGGTCTTTTCCATTTGCCATCAGGCAACCACACAAATAATATCAAGATTCATTCAATACTAACATGACATTATAAATCTTTTAGGTAAGTCATTTTTTGACACTGTGAAGCAGAATGTATGGGTTGAGAGTTTTATAAGAGTTATAACATTAGAAAAGCATTGAGAATTAATGGATCCACACCCAAGTGAACCTTGGAATCTAAATGACAGGTCTTTCAAGTTCTTCCTTAATATAATGCATAAGTAAGTCACTTAAGATCTCAATCTTTCAAGCAATAGTTGAGTTCAGAATCAGTGGAGGGATAGGGGGGAATACTTATTGATCTATGAAACCACAGATGTGATGAAAAAATTCGCTATAATAATGGCATTATATGTAGGTCCAAAGAAAAATAGTTCCAAGCAATGGAAGAAAAAAAAACAATTAGTTTCAAAAATCAGACCTGATTTCAAAATTTCCAGTTTTCATTTATTAACTCTGTGACTTTAGGTAAGTCATTAATCTAACTGATCCTCAATTTTATATCTATAAAAGGAGAGTGTTGGATTAGATTGAAGCTTCTTAAACTTTTTTCCACTCACAATCCCTTTTCACCCTAGAAATTTTTACAAGACCCTGGCTATATGGATATATAAAATAGTTATATAAATCAACATTTACTGATAATAAATCATAATTTTGCAAGCCCCTACATTCAGTTATGAGACCCAATATGGGGTTGTAACCCACAATTTAAGAAGTGGGGACTAAATGATTGGTTTCTAAAGTGGTTTCTAGGTCTTTAATTATCTGATCTTAAGTCATTTCAATTTTAGTAAAATGTTGATGAAGGAGTAGTACTAGCCTTTGGGTAGCAGAATAGAATAGAAATGTCAATGACTGGATATTTACGTGTGTGGGAGGTGGCAGTCTGAATTTGTGATTTCAACTCTTTAAAGAATCCTCTACCCATGCAAATTGTCCATAACCTAGTTTACTGGGAGCACTGAGAAATTACATGAATTACTCATTGTCACATGGCCTGCATACATCTAAGAGAGTCCTTCAACCCAGGAATGAATCTTTCCAACAATAAAGTCAGTTCTTACAGATTTTTACAATATACCAACTCTTTGTCACCATGGAAGCTTAATAATTGGTTTTTCAAGTAGCAACAAATAAATCAAGCCTATCCTGCTGTTACCTAACCTCTATGTTGTTGTTCAGGAGGTTTTCAGTTCTGTCCAACTCTTCATTACCATATTTGGTATTTTTTTTTTGTCAGAGATACTGAAGTAGTTTGCCATTTCTTTCTTCATCTCATTTTATAGATGAAGTAACTGAGGCAAAAAAATTAAGTGACTTGTCCAGGGTCACACAGCTAGTAAGCAGCTGAAGGTAGATTTGAATTCAGAAAGATGAGACAGGCTCAGCATTCCACCCACTGTACAACCTAGCTGCCCATTCAATTTCCATAATGTTTTATGTTTGGATACCACTTTATCCTTTTAAAATCACATCAATGATCTTTATATTATGTGATCCACATAGCAATCACGAAATTCAAGTAGAGAAAATATTGCTATCTTTATTTTTAAGATAAGAAAATAAAATCCTAAAGTTAAATAATATACCAAATATCATGCAATGACATCAATGAAAGATACAGAACCAAACTTTGAGTCTAATGCATCTTACCTTATTCCCTAATAGAACTTTTTGTCACTTGTTTCCTTCACCAAAAGCTCTTTACCCAACAATATTCTAAATTTAAGGATGATTGCCAAACAAATGATCATCATACCAGCTAGTAGAAAATGTGGACTAAACAAAAAATAAGTTGTGGAATGTTCTGAACTTCCAAAGAGAACTTCTTTCAGACTATACTGTATTCAGGAAGCAAAGATATGGAAATAAACAGACATGAAAAATTTATCATTATGCATCTTTAAAAAAAAAAAGATACTGAGAAGAGGAAAGTGTTTCTGGAGTCCAAAGTGCATAAGATCAGAAATTATGTTTTGACTCTTATCTTTTTGCTCTTCAGTGAATTTCAAGAAAAAAATGCCAAAATGATGATTTTGCAGAATTACTTAATCTGGAAAGTATGATTTTTAGTGACAAATATGGTTAAACCCTGAAAGATTCCATTAATGTCACAATTTTTATCTTAACTCGCTTCCTTATAGAAATGGAAATAGAGTAGAAAAGGGGGCATGTAAAGCCTAGAGAGGAGAGGCATGGGGAGAGCTATCTCCAACTACCAAATCTGTGAAATTTAGCATTTTGAGCTATAAACCTTTCAAAAGCTTGAAATAAATTCTTTAGTTTCACATGAGATCTTGGTTTCTGCAGCTGAAAATGTATTCAACTTTCTGCTATTCAGTTTAAGAGACAAAAAGATGAAAGTTGTGACAACAGTACTAGGATATTACCCCATATCACACAATGGCATTATTAACCTAGTTATTTTCCAGGTAACATAAATAGTCCTCTCCACCTTCCCCTTTATGTTCCAAATGAATTGTTAAAAAAGGTGATTTTCTTCCTCAAATATAAATACTACTACTACTACTAGCTTTGGGAGAAAGTGGTTTTGAGCTATCTATTTCTTATTACTTGAGCTGAGACTACAAAATCCCAATACCAAGATTCACCAATCAATAATCATTTAATATTGCACTATGCCAGACACATATTAAATAATTGAGATATAAAGAAATGCAAAAACAGTCCATGCCTTCAAGAAACAAATGTTATGGCAAGGTATGAAAAACAAATTGGTTCATATATCTACAGAGTAGATGAAAGATATTCTCATATCATCACATCCTGTTTTGTTCATTATCACTCTTATGATGTACTGAACCTCCTTGATATGTTCAAAGTTCAGCTCAAATGAAATACTTTCTATATGCAGACATTAGAGTCTTTGCAATAAAATTGAATTGTACATACAATAAGTATATATTCATATATGTACATGCATTTATGTATATATGTTTTATACATATATATGATATATGTATGCATAGAGAAGCACAGAGACAGAGTGAGAGAGATTATATTTATTTTATTCATGTTGTTTTTCCCAATAAAATATAAGCTCTTTAAAGGAATGTGTGTGTGTGTGTGTGTATATATATATATATATATATATATATATATGTATACATTTACATAAAATGAATATAAGAGGATTACCTCTGGTACTGACAAATCTGCATTTATACTCCCTAGGAATAGTCATAATTTTCTGAATGATTCTATTAGTTACTAACTTTTCTTAGTCCATTGGGAATTTTTGTTTATAGGAGCTGATTTTGATTTTATTGAAATACTGACTAATTATGATTCAGCCATAGAGATCAAATGTTTTTTAAAAGACAGAAAACTTTATTTATGTGACCTTGTGAGAAGCCTCATAGGTTTCTTCATATAGATTGTAGAAGATTGCATGGATATATTTGCAGAAGTGAGGATGGCGGGGGTTTGTTAGTCATATATTTTGTATGACCTATGAATTTCCTATTAAAGTTCAATAAAAATCATTTACTTTAATACTTAGGCATAAGTGAACCTATTATGAATATATACTAAATCATTTTATAATTCATTTAAAATTATTTTAAATGTTTTCATTTGTAGCAGTCAGTAAGAAATTCAGTATTCTAATTATTGTTATAATTTGGTGATAAGATATTCCCAAGAACTTTTAAGTTATACCTTATATACAAAAGTTATACTTCTGTCAGTACAGAAGATGAGAGAGAACATTATATAAGTACCCTGCTATTCCTTAGTACAATACAATAAATTATATTTGCATATATGTATTTATATATTGTACATATATGTATATATAATTACACATAAAACACAAAAATACATATGAATGTATATATAAATGCAGAAATGACTGCTTTAGGTTTTTCTTTTTCTCCCTAGTACCAAGCACAGAGTCTAGCACAGGAAGTACTCCATAAGAGCTTGCTTGATGATTTCTTAAAGTCAGAAGCTTATGTCTAAAGGACTTTCAAGGTCATCCAGTACAATTTTGTAATGGTGAGGAAACTGAGGTCCATAGATGTAAAGTGGAATATCTAAGGTCATACAGAGCCGATGATAGAGTCAGAACAGGAAGATGTGCTTGCCTTTGATGATCTAATTTGCAGGGAAGTTAGTGGAACTTAGGTTTCCAAAGAGTTGTTCTTTGCAGACACAGCTAGGACTTATCTTGGGCTCCTTTGCCACTTTAGGTGAAGCCAGTGAACCATTTCTCAGGGGGAAAAATTTTTTATTGCATAAAATATGGAGAATTACAAAGGAAATATCATATGTGTTTTAACAAAATAGACTTGAACAGAAAAAAAACTTTAAAAATTTATTTATTTATTTAATCCTTCTATCCTTAATTATGCAAGGATAGTTTCCTTTCTATAACATATAGAAAGCGCTAAATTAATGAAATAATCATGATTTTATCAACTCAAGTTATCAAATAACCAATCCAACAAAGGCAACAATATATTCATTAAAGTAAAGACAAAAAAAAAGGACTAAAATGGAGGGAAAAAATCTTTGATTCTACATAACAGAAAATATTTTCCCAGCTGTCTATGAGCAGAGGACCATAGAAGGATCAGTACCTGAGATTAGGAATTTGACAAATGACTCTTTTCCATTTGATGCCTTCCATTCCATGGACCAAAGAATTGGGTTGAAAAATAAGCATGCCATCTTGCATCTGAATAGAAAACATTGCGAGCATCCTTATTTTGGAAACAGATGTGGACAACTGTTTTTGCCAAGGAAATAGTTCTTTTGATATATACTAAAACAAGCCACTGTCAACTTGATTTTCTCTAGTTCTTGAATATGAAGAAAGCTCTGAATATGGAATAAATGGATAGGTAATAGTTCAGAGTGCGGTGTGAGAAAATGATACACCAAAAAAGATTGAGTGCTAGGATGAAGCAAAAAACAACAAGCATTTATTAAGAGCTTACTATGTCAGGCATTTTGCATAGTGTTAGGGATACAAAAACAAGCAGAAAGTCCTTGACTTCAAGGATCTTATCATCTAAAGAGAGAAGGCAAAGAACAAAAGAAAGTTGCAAGCTGAGGGGCCAGGGTGGGGAGAGCTGAACAGAGGAATGCATCTACACAGTGACATGATATTGAAATCCAGAAAGTCAGAAGCAAACCTGGAGAGGAATGATGGCTAGCTAATCTGCCCCTCCAACCAACCTGTCCACCCAAATGGAGACTTTGGATGGAATTTGCCAATGAGAAAAGGGAATGGCTTGGCAGAGGAACAATCCAGGGTGAGAAGGCCTGTCACTGGTAGAAGTTCCACTGTAAAAAGGTAGCTAAGACATGGAAGTAAAGTGTGGATGATTAAACTATAGAGTAATTAAAGGGAAATCATATGTTATATTTCTGTGAACATTGCAATTCTTTGTCAGAAAAGAAAAAGTAAAAAATTCAGAAGGTGGATAATAAGCCAACTACTCTGACACATATATTAATAGCTCTAGAAAAGAATTTAAGATAAGAAAAGTGAGATCCAGAGGACTGAATTTTTTCTCCAAACTTTTATAACCACTTAGTAGAAGAGCCAGAACTAGAATTCTGGTTGATTGGCTGTCAATCTGCCTTCTTTTCACTATCCCTACTGTAATCTTATATTGTTATTATTACTGTAGTTAATCAGCTATATTCAACACTTTGTGCTCCATTTGGAGTTTTCTTGGCAAAGATAATAAAATAGTTTGTCATTTCTATCTTCAGCTCATTTTACAGATGAGGAAACTGAGGCAATCAGGGTTAAGTGACTTGCCCAGGATTACACAGCTGATTTAAATGATTGAGACAGGATTTGATCTCAGACCTTTTGACTGTATGCCCACTACTCTAACTACTGTGCTACCTATCTCTAATTTAAATACTGAGAGATAATTCTGTTTCAGAGGCAGGTAAGTGGTGCCCTAGTTTCACAGAGCACTGAGCGTAGAGTCAGGAAGACCTGAATTCAAATTTGATCGCGATCATTTATTATCTGTGTGATTCTGGGCCAGTTTCTTAACCTCTGACTTTCTCAGATTTCTCAATTATAAAATGGAAATAGTAAGAACACCTACCCATCAGGGTTGTTATAAGCATTAAATGAGATAATATTTGCGAAGGGCTTAGCATATGTCACATAGAAACAGTCAATGCTTATTCTTTATGTATTGTATAATAGTAGCCTTACAAATAACACCAAAACAATTTAAGCTGAGGGATAAAGAGGCTTGTGGTTTTTACGAGTCCCATTCTTAAGAAAATTGAATGATTTCATAACAAGAATCTCTAAAACTATACTATGGTCAAGTATTGCTAGTCTGTCCCTCACCACAGATGTTAGTGTGGTTAAGAATTAGAAACAGTATCATGAAGACATATCTATGAAGCTAGAAGAGACTCCAAAGGTTATCTACTTTAATCCTTTCATTTTTATAGAAGAGGAAAGTGAATCCCTGATGGGAAAAAATATCCCCTAATATCACAAAGGTAATAAGATCAAAAGTGGAATATTTTTATCAACTAAGTTACTTTGTATAGAATTTAATATTAAAAATGTTATAGAAAAATCCTGTGAGTTATAGACTATGTAGCATTTGTAGTTATCATCTTTCTTCATTAACTTGTTTTTTCCTTTAAGCCATAAGCCTTGCATTCATTTTAAGCAAAATATAAAAAAAAAGACCATCACAAATGGAGTCATTTTACTACAAAAAGAAGAGGGTTTACATTTATAAAAAGAGAGGCCGTGCCATTTATTTAATTGTTTGGACCATCCCAATTAACTTGTGGCAAGCAAATCTCAGGATGAAACAATGGCTCAGGAATGAGCTTTACTGGTCCCAACATAGCCAGGGAATTCAGCACAGCCTCTCCCTCCACCATTCCAAGAGAAAAAAGACAATAAGATGCAGTTGAGCCCTAAAGGGGTTGGCACCCAAGAGAGGCAGAGGGAAAGTTATTCCATTGCTTATAGCAGCATGGAAAATCACAACCTTCAGGCTCATCTGTAAAACAAGACCCTACAAACTAAAATGGACAGTCTGTGGATTAAGGGGGAAAGTACACTCTGGCATTAGCCAACCACATCAAGCTTTGAGGACACAGTAACTTTCCCTTCAGTTAGCCAGAAGTAATTTATATCCAGGATAGAAACAAAACTCTGTCCCACAAATAAATGGGCAGGGGGAAATGGAGAATAAAAAAGTTTTGAAAATGATTTTGGAAGGGTGGATCTAAACTATATAAAAATCAAAGGTATCAATAAAAATCTATTTAAAATAAACAATATGAAGTTGAAAAACACCCTGGCCAATCTTTCCTTATCTTTATTTGTATAAAGAAGAGCTATTTGTAACAGAAAGCTATGTAAGGTTTAATGTTGAAGAATTACCCATACATATGTTTTGCAAATAAAATAAAATTTAAAAAAAAAGAGCTGAGAAAAGTTTTACTAATATTTATTAACTGCTTATTTTATCCAAGGTGTTGTAGAAAGCATTAGGGGTACATGTAAGACAAGACCAAAACATTCCTTTTCCTCAAGGAGCTTAAATTTCAGTATGGGAGTAGTATATGACTATTGTCACCCTATCTCTAACATCAATTGCATCGATAACACAATACAATTGTATTGTATTGAAGGGAGCAAAAGAGAAATCAAAGTACATTAGGAATGGACTAAAGGATTTTCAGATTACAAATCATTATTGACTGATTCAATTCTCTTATTTTACAAATTAAGAAACCGAGGTACAGAGAGGTTGTAAAAATCTTAATATCACATAGGAGTCAGGATATAAACAGAAGTTTGATTTTAGTTCCATTGTTCTTATAGCATCAACAACATACTATTACCCCTTACCATTAATTGGTTTTGATACTTGAAGCTCTTTCCCTACTTCCAATTTCAATTGCCTTCTTAATAAAATAACAAATTGGCATAGGACATGCCTAAAGTCCTATATATAACTCGAGAGACACCTTCCTGTTCTTTTCATCTGGATGGTGGGTTTTTCTTCATTTTCTCAAGTATTCCCAGAGTTGTCTGATTTCTGCTTTGCTCCCTTTAACATCTAGACTATATTGCATTTACCTAGCAAATTCTGTAATTCTGTAGTAAAATGTAAGCTCCTTGAAGATAAGGACTTGGATTTCTAATTCAAAAGAGCTAGAGGGCTTAATGAATAAAGTGCCAAGTCTAAAGTCAGGAAGACTTTTCCTGAGTCCAGATTGGGTCTGTGCGATCCTAGGCATGTCCCTTAACCCTTTTTGTCTTTGTTTCTTCATGTAAAATGATCTGGAGAAGGAAATTGCAAACAACTCCAGTGTTTTTAACAAGAAAACCTCAAACAGGGTCACTGAGTGTAAGACATACTGACCAACAATGACTGACCAACAATATTGAAACAATCTCCAGTACTTCTCCTGATGCTCACAATGGTCACTTAAGAAATGTTTATTAAATATATTGAATTAACAGTATAAGATCCTAGTACACATCTGGCTGAGTCACTACTATATTCATTATATTCTGGTGACTCTGTCTTACCTCTAGAATTTAATGCAAGACTTCTCTGTTTGATGTTTAAAGACTTCATTACCTGGTCCCAATTTATCTTTCCAACCTTTCCACCTCCATACTTGACTGCCCTTCCTGAATTCTACAATTCAAGCACATTGGCCTTCTTGCTGTTCCTCATTAATTGCATTCCACTTTCTATCTCCATGTCCTTTGATTGGTTAGCAGTTGCCACATGAAGTCTAAAATTCCCTTTAGAAACCAGACAAGAAGAGAGAGAGAACCCTCATAATTTTCAGTTTGCATTGGATCTCACATCCCAGTTACCATGATATGAATAAGCCAACACTTTTTAGTATGGAGTTCCTAGCTATTATATTTTGTTTATTGATTGATTCTAAGCTAAGAGTAGCTGCATGAAGTACTCTGACATGTATATATCCTTTTATGGGGAAACAAATCCATTTTCTTTGGTTACATGAGTAGTAATCACTAAAATACAGTAAGGGCAAAAAGAAGTGGTATTAGTGGGTGTAGACTCAGAATTAATTTTTATATAGTGAACAGCCTGGCAGTCAAGGCAAGGAGAAAAACTCCCATTTTCCTTGAGTTCAATTTTTTTTTCAGTTAAAAAAAATGTTTCTTTGTCTACAATTGGGTTCAAGTGAAGAGGCAGAGACCTGAATTAAGAACTACTACTCTCATTCCAGTTTCCACATACCAAGCTTAATATACTCCAAGTCTTCACTCTTACTTTAAAAAAATTTATTCCAAAAGAAATAATACAACCATTTTCATGATGTAATAGAAAAAAGGGTGATTATGCACAAAACTTCAAATCTATTATATACAACTTGAATTGAGTCCTACAATGTCTTCTTCTATTAAGTTCCTTGCCCTTTTATCCTACTAAAAATCATGCCCTGTCAAATCTCAACTTTGAATCATTCCTGCCAAACTTCTGCTTTCAATCCTCCTCATGTGCTACTGAATGAAGATGGAGAAAATCATAAAACTGTGCTGTGCTGGCTGGATCCATTATAAATTTGTTACAGAATTTCAATTGGGATCTCACTGAGGCAAGGAATCCTTTTATACCTAGCTAATCATTTCACTATCCTACTCACCACAATGTTTTTGTTTTTTTTTCCCCCAAATCTTTTTATCCTTCTTCAAACCTCCCATGGCCCTCCCCCAATACTCTCAGCTGTGAATCTTTCCTTACATTTCTCTGAAAAAAATTGAGCCTATTTATCGAAAGATCCTTCTTCTCTCCTGATCCTCATATATTCTGTCTTCTCTACCAAACTGTCCCCTCTATAATACCCACTTTGGCATTATTCTTCAGACTCTCCCTGTCTGCTATTTGCCTACAGACATAGCTTTGTCTTCTGTTCTGAAAAAACCCTTATTGTATCCATCCCTCCTTGCTAGCTGTTATCCTATATATCTCTTCTCTTTTTTGTGTCTAAATCCCTTGAAAAAAATTGTCTACAATTCATGCCTTTACCTTCTTTCCTCTATGTAAGTCTCTGCAATATGACTTCTGGTATCATCATTACCTTGAAGCTATTTTTTCCCCCAAGTCACTAATGATATCTTAATTGCTAAATTGATCAGTACTCATCCTTCTGTAACTCTCTTCTGCCTTGGACTCTTGTTGATCACCCTTTTCCTCTGAATACTCTTTCTAGATTTTTATAGCACTGATCTCTCCTGGCTCTTCTATCAGATAATCTATTCTTTCTTATTCCCTTTTGTTGACTTCATTCAAATCATTCCTGGTATTAGTAGGAATCCCTCAGGATTTTGTCCTGGGCCTCCTTCTCTTTTCTCTCAGTACCTTTAATTTAGTGACCTCATCAGTTCCCAGGTAGCTGATGAAATTATCATTTCTTTGTAGAGGATTTTCAGATCTATTGGCCCTTAAGTGGTGCAGTAAATATAACACCAGACTTAAAATCAGCAAATCCAATAAGTCATAGAGTCCCTTTTTGCCTCAGTTTCTTCATCTATAAATTGGGGATAACAATAGCACCTACTTCCAAGGATCACATGAGATAATAATTATAAAATGCTTGATAAGTTTTATAAATGTTAGCTATTACTATTGGCCTTAAATTCTTTTCTGGTCTTCACTCTCACATTTCCAATCACTATTGTACATTTTGAACTGTGTTCCATAAACATCCAAATACTTTACATATTCAAAACTAAACCTGCCACCTTTCCTCAAAAACCTTCTCCTTTTTTTACCTACTCTGTTACTGATGAGGGCACTACCACCCTCCTAATCATTCAAACTCACACTCTAAGAATCACCCTCAATGCCTCACTCTCTTTTAGACCATCTCATATGAAATCTGTTGTGAAGTTCTGTTTTTTCTACCTGTGCAACATTTCTCATATATGGCATCTTTTCTCCTCTCACACTATCCAACTCTGTAGCAGGCACGGTGCTTTTCTAGCCTCTTAATCTTTCCAAATTCAGTCCATTCTCCAATCAGTTGTTAAACTGATCTACAGTCAACGTCTTCTCTTATTCACTATCATGCTCCCTATCACTTCCAATATTCAATATTAAATCTTTTTTTTTTTTGCAAGGCACTTAGAGTTCAGTAACTCACCTAGGGTCACACAGATAGTAAGTGTTAAGTGTCTGAGGCCAGATTTTATCTCAATTCCTTCTGATTTCAGGGCTAGTGCTCCATCCATTGCACCATTTAGCTGCCCCCTTTGTTAGGCTTTTAAAACTCTTTATAACCTTTTTTTTTTTTGTTTTGCCTTTCTACTCTCCTGATTCTATGATCATGTCACATTGAACTTTTTACAGTTTTTCAAACTCAGACCTCCATCAATTAGCTCTGGGCATTTTTACTTGTCCTCTATACCTGAGACTTCCCAATTTCTTTGAATTCCAGTTTCTTGTCTCTGTTGATTATCTCCCATTTAATCTTAACAAAGAGTATTTGTACATTCTTGTTTGCATGTTTTCTTTTCCAAAAGACTGAAAACTTCTTGAGAGTGGAAACTGGCTTTTTCCTTCCATTTTTATTGAAATCCCAGTGTTTAGAACAATGCCTGACTCATATTAGGCATCAAATATGCTTGTTGACTAGGCTGACTGCTATGATATTATGTAAACATTTTTAAACAGTTTTCCTTGGGAAATCAAGTAGCCTATGCAGATAGATTGTTATATTATTATATGTTACATGTATATGTATATATATATATAATATTATCATTCATTTCACCCATCAAAGATTTAATTTTATATTTTTAATTGAGTTTCAGTATACTAAATGTTCATTGCAGGATCACTTTTTAGATATTTAGTCCTAATATATAAAAAAGAATTTGGAAATAAGATATTTTATTTTTGGATTATTTGGATTATTTTTGTGCATTGCCAGTTGAAATGGAAAGACTATTATACCCCAGGTTAAGGATCCCCACTTTTTTCCAATTGATCTTCATATGACATAGATATAAGTGTCTTCACTTCTAACTGCCTTCTTTTGGATGCTCTGATTTCTCAACATCCCAACTATGGAACCCTAAACTAAAAATAATACTTAATATAGGGGTTGATAATATCCTTGTTCCTAAAAGTTGAATTCTCTTAAAGATTTCATTATACTTAATTCATTTTCAATCGTATTAATTTCTTCTTTGATTTTCAATTTAGTGCTCAACTGGGAGTTTTTAATTTGTTCTTTTTCAAGTTTTTTTAAAAGTTGTATATATAATTCATTGATCTGTTCATTTTCCATTTTGTTGATTTAAGAATTTAGAAATATAAAATTTCCTTAAGTACTGCTTTGTCTGGATCCCATAAATTTTGGCATGTTGTTGCATTGTTGTCATTCTCTTTAATGAAACTATTGATTGTTTCTATGATTTGTTCTTTGACTCACTTATTCTTTAGGATCAGATTATTTAGTTTCTAATTAACTTTTAATCTATCCTTCCATTGCCCTTTGTTGAATGTAAGTTTTATTGTATTATGACCCAAAAAGAATACATTTAGTATTTCTGCCTTTTTTTACATTAGGTTTTGAGGTTTTAATGCAATTTTACATGGTCTATTTTTGTGTAGGTGCCATGTGCTACTGAGGAAAAGGTGTATTCCTTTCTGTTCCTATTCAGTTCTCCCCAAAGGTTTATTTTATCTAGCTTTTCTAATATTCTATTTATCTCTTTATTTTCTTTCTGGATTTGCCAAATTTTGAGTTCCTCACTAGTGTAGCTTTGCTGTTTATCTTTTCCTATAATTCACTTAATTTCTCCTTTAAGAATTTAGATGATAATTTGGAATTATGCTCAAAGAGCTGTAAAATTGTGCTTACCCTTTGATCCAGTAGTGTTTCTACTGGGCTTACATCCAAAAGAGATCTTAAAGGAGGGAAAGGGACCCACATGTGCAAAAATATTTGTGGCAGTCCTTTTTGTAGTGTTAAGAAACTGGAAACTGAATGGATGTCCATTAATTGGAGAATGGCTGAATAAGTTATAGCATATGAATGTTATAGAAAATGATTGTTCTATAAGAAACAATCAGAAAAATGATTTCAGAAAGGTCTGGAGAGATTTACCGGAACTGATGTTAAGTGAAATGAGTAGAACCAGGAGATCATTGTATATAGCAACAGTAAGGTTATATGATGATCAATTCTGATGGACGTGGCTCTTCTCAGCAATGAGGTGATTTAGACCAGTTTCAATGATCTTGTGATAATGAGAGCCATCTATAGCCAGAGAGAGGATTGTGGGAACTGAGTGTGGATCACAACATAGCATTTTCACTTTTTTTGTTGTTTGCTTGAAGTTTATTTTCCTTCTCATTTTTCTTCCTTTTTGATTTGATTTTTCTTTTACAGCAAGGTAATTGTATAAATATGTATGCCTATATTTGATTTACATATATATTTTTACCATGTTTAACATATATTGGATTACTTGCCATTTAAGGAAGGGGGGAAGAAGGGGGAAAATTGAAACATGAGGCTTTGCAAGGGTCAATGTTAAAAAATTATTCTTGCATGTTTTGAAAATAAAAAGATTCAATTAAAAATAAATAAATAAATAAATAAATTTAAAAATAAAAAATTTAGATGCTATACCAGCATATGTTTATTATTGATATCACTTACCTGCCTGTGCTATCTTTTAGCAAGAAGTAGTTTCCTTCTTTATCTCTTTTAATTAGATTTATTTTTGCTTTTACTTTGCCTGAGATTGGGATTGCTACCCATGCTTTTTTTACTTCACTTCAAGCATGGCTCTGCTTCAGCTCCTTACCTTTACTCTGTGTCTGTCTTTCTGCTTCAAATGTGTTTCTTGTAAAAAAAAAATGCTGTTTTTTGATCCACTCTGTTATCTACTTCTGCTTAATGGAAATGTTCATCCCATTCATATCCACTATTATAATTATTACCTGTGTTTTTCCCTCTCTCCTATTCTTCCTCTTATTTGTCCTCTTTCTCCTTTTACACTTTTCATTCTTACCAGTGTTTTGCTCCTGTTTATCACCTCCCCAATTTATCTTCCCTTCTATCAGTTCCTACCTCCCTCTTCATCTCTTTACCTCCTATTTTCCTGGTGAGAAAGATAGATTTCTAAATTCAATTGTGTATATTCAGATAAGAGTAAGGTTCAAGCCATGTTCATCTCTCACCCTCCTGCATCTTCCCCCTCCACTGTAATAGGTTTTTCATGTCTCCTCATGTGAAATATTTACACAATTCTACCTCTCCTTTCCTTTGAATCTAGTGCTCTTCTTTTTCATCACTTAATTTTTATGTCATTCCTTCAAATTTACCTTATAGCCATACCTTCTGTCTAGTTGTTGTTTTTCTAGTTGTGCTTTTAATGATATTATTATTAAGCGCTACAAATCTCATTTTCCTATGTAAGGATGCCAGCAGTTTAGCTATATTGAATCTCTTGTTTTCCTTTTACTTCAGCTGCCATGTCACACCATTAACTCATATTAAGCTTCTAGTATGCTAAAAGTCCTAAAACATTTTCAAATAAACTTCTGACTAACCATATCTCTCTACACTACTTGCAAAACTAATTGTTGTACCTAAATGTAAGATTTTACATTTATCCCTATTACATTTCATCTTATTAATTGATCATTTTGGATTCTGATTAACATTATACATACATATATATTTGGATATACATACAGATATATATGTATCACATATATATATGTATTGTGTATGTACGTACATTTGTGGTTTCATTTATTTAATCCCTCCAAGATATGTGTATATTGAAAGACAGCATTATCAAAGTAGAAATAGAGCTGTCCTTGGAGTTGGAAAAATCTGGGTTCAAGATTCCACTTGACATATTTTCTCTCTCTCAACATATCCTCTTTCTCTCTCTATCATATATATATATATATATATATAAGTTTTAAGCATCTGTCTTTCTATATTAGTTGCATAGTCATACATGTATATGGACTGTGTGTGTATATATGTCTATATGCATACATGTATGTAATATAAACTCTCCATATGGCTGAAAAAAAATCAATGAAAATATTCAAATTCCTACCATTGCCCTTATCACAATTTCTATTCCACCTCCCACAATGCCAATTTTAGAGATCAATGATGTTCAAAATGAATGATCATTAGATGGATTCATCACAACTAAATAATCTGTAGATAATCCTGTGGGACCTTGTCAGAGAATTGTACCTAGAGTAGATTTAATATGATATGTATGTTGACACATGTATGTAAGTGTGTTTGTACATGAATATGTGAATATGCTACATAATAAAATACTGTCTAATTTCTAGTGTTCTTTTTGGGTTTTAAAGGGAGAGACACTAATGACATCTTTTTTTCTACTATCAATCATACTAAAAACTGCTTTTTTCTGCTCCTTCCTTTTAAAAGTTACTCACATTTGGACAAATATAACTAGACTCAAAATCATGAAAAGGAAAAGTGGAGAAAAAACAATGAAAAATGACTGTTTATAAAACCTTCAACACATTAGTAGATGGAGGAAAGCCCAACTTTCCACAGGGTCCAGAACAGATGAGAAGGACAAAAAACACATGGAAAATATGGAGACTTTGGAAGAAGTAATAAAAATATAAATAAAACAAATACAATAAATTGGGAATGCAGTTTTCTGGTAATGATTTGTTTTCATAGTAACTGAGAACTCCTTTCCTCCTCACCCCAATTTATGGTAAGTCTCACATTTATGAAGAGGGTAAGCTAGTAGAGTTGGGGGACTAATTGAGGATGGAGGTTATTCACACAGCTGCTTTTAATAGTTGGGGCCTGGATTCAAATCTCAATTTGACCCTATTGTAAATGTCATTCTGAGTGATGATTAACTCAGTCAGTAAATGTTTTGAGATTGATTGAATTCATAAAATCAACATTTATTTTGAGTCAGTGATTAGGATGTATTCAAAAGATTTAAGACATGAAACTTTCAGAAGAAATAATACTGGTATTCTAATGCTGTCCATCAAGTAAAGGCAGGTAGTGTGGAACAAAAAGGAGGAATGAAAACAATACACGACTTGTTCAGAAAATGGAGAGCTTTAATAACATCAATTTTTGAGACAAAATGGGAGCCCTGTGACTTTCCTTAATCCTACCTCAATTTGTGTTTCTTCTAACCTTAAAAATCATCTTAAAATTTAAGAACTATTAAGAAGTCCAATCAAATGAAAAGATGCTGAACTATTAAAAGAAAAGAGCCATATCTATTTCAACCCAGAACAGGAGACAAGGACTTACTTTGAGGCAAAGGGAATTTTTCCTAAATTTTTCTTAAGTCTTTCTTAAGATCATAGAAGCTAAAAATAACAGATATTAGCATATTCTATAAGATATCATATTATGAAATTAGAAAAGTATGTATTTTTAATTTTGATCTATGAAGTAATCTCTGGAGAAGACATAGAGAAAGAAACTAAAGGAAAGTTTTCAACTGTTATTTTATGAAGAAAAATTATAAAAAGAATTTTATAATAAATGAATCTGTTACAATACTATTTATGGTGATGGCTTTAAATAAGACTGAAGATATTCTTTTCTTATCATTCCTGGAGAGAAGCCAGCGAGAAGAAAAAAAGGATGGAGAAGCTTCTTTTGTTGATGGAAAAAATTTTTAACCATTATCTTATAGAGAGTATTAAGGAAACTCTTGTGAAGGACTGAATAGAATGGGCCTGTGTTCTCAGAAGTGAAGATAAGCAATTTGTAGTTACACTAATATTTGATGTGATTGGCTATAATCTTTATCATAAAGTATTATAAAAGTTTACCTATGCCTGTTTTATTTTGTTTAGCTGTTAATAAATGACATATGAATTACTTCACTACTTATTTAATCCTAAAAGATTAAAGAATTTAACATAGAGAGATATCTAAATGGCATAGAGGACAAAGTGTTGAACTTTGAATAACACTTAAATTTGAACCCCATACCAAATATCTAACTAGTTCTATGATCCAAGCAAGTAAGTTAACCTCTTTCAGCTTCAGTTTTCTCAATTCAATCAATTCAAATAATAATCACACTTTTATGAAAGAATTTCTGTGAATTCTGCAAACAAATTATATTAAACATAAAGAGCAGATTGCAAATTTTAAAGTGCTATTTTGATGTCATTTATTAATAAATGGAAAGAGAATAAGAGCTCCTGTGGCAACTAGATTTTCTGGTAAGGGGTAGAGGGGAGAAAGGAAATGATCGTGGAGATTTCAAAATATAGAAATGGATAACACAATCATGGATGTAGGAAAACATGTACAATGAAACAATATTTTCATTTACTATATCTACTTCAGGAATTCGTACTTTAAAGAGTAGAAATAGAAAATAGCTCAATAGAAAAAAAAGAGGAGAGGGTAAAAAAAGAGCTACAAGGCAGTAATGTAGAAAATATTTAAAAGACTGCTCTCAAGAAAAGTAAAATGGAAGATTGAATTCCATGAGAAGTAAAAATATTAAAGCAGGAATAAATAAGTATAAGGACTGTAAATAAAATCTTATATATAATGGGGAAAATAAGTTAGAAACTTTCCCAATAGATGATAAAGTTGATGATGTTCGGTCTTCCTTCTATTATTATACCAAAAAGACAAAAGAAAAAAATAAAAATAGGAAAAAATGAGATAAAAATATTTCTACATTCTAATGACATGATAGTACATTTGTGAAATTCTAGGGAATCAACAAAAGTGCTAATTGAGACAAAAGCTTCAGGAAAAAAAGCTACAAAATATACCCATAAAAATCAATTTTATTTCTCTATAATATCAAAATCTAAGAGAAATTAATAGAAAAGGTAATCCCATTCAAAATAGCTACAAAATGCATTAGACAATTGAAGACAAAAAATTATTGAATAGATTTTACCAAGTTCTTCTTAAATTACATAATAAAATAAAAGGTTGGAAGAGCTGTCAGTGTTCACGATGGGAATGTGTCAAAATAATAAAATGACAATGCAACCAAATTTAATTTATATTTTAATGCTATATCAATCAAACTTTCAAAGGGAAACTTTACATAAATTGATGAACTAATAAGAATTTTTTGAGAGATTAAAAAAAGATCTAAAATAGAGAGAAATTTAAAAAAAAATCTGGTTTGGTTAATGTCCTTCATAATGGAAGAGCACCAAAATGAAATAACTATGGTTAGATCAATATGCAAAATCCAACTGTTGTTGATCAGAGAAAAAAAGCTTGAAAGGCTCTACAACACGTTGGGAACAAATAATCTATATGAATGGAGATGTCTCCAAATTTGTGCATCTCCTGTTTTTATGAGCTACTGCAATTCTGCTTTACTTGTAAAGCACAGTGCCTTCTTTGATGTGAGCCTGCCATGCTAAACAGTCCTGTGCCAGTATCTCCCTGTATCACAAAAAATTTCAGAATTCTTCAGAGACTTTCAGAGTATCTTTGTAATCCTTCTTCTGACTTTCACTTAAATGCTTGTATGAGTTTTCCTTAACTCTTGTCTTTTATGCAAACATTCATTTGACATTCAAAAAATGTAGCCAGCACATCAGAGTTCCACTCTCTGCAGTTGGGTTTGAATACCTGGCTCAAGAAAAGATCTTAGTATCTGGTATTTACAAAGCTTTCTGTTACAAATAAAAAATTCAATTTCTTAGTATGTCATGGCATACTGTCCATGTTTCACAAGCATACAGTGAGATGAACACAATGGCTCTGAAGCTTTTTCATTTCGTAGACAATTTAATATCTCTCTCTTCTCTCAGAGCTTTCCAAACTTTGAACTAGCTCTGGAAATACTTGCATCAACTTCATCATTTATGTGTACATCCCTGAAAAGTATACTATCAAGGAAAATAAATTTATCCACAGAATTCAAAATTTCTCCATTTGCTGTACTGATGGTTCTACAAATGGATAGTGTGATGCTGGCTGAAGAACTTTCATTTTCTTGATGGTAATTGTCAGGTCAAAATTAGCACAATGATGATCATTGTGAACAGACTTCTGTTCTGCTCTGGCATTTGTCCTGAAGTTGTTGGGTACCATACACCATATCATCCATTCCTTGGCCCTTTCTGAAACCACACTGGCTGTCAGGTAGATTACCATCTTCAGGCTATTATAGAAAATTCTGACAAGAATCTTGCTAGTAATGACTAGAGAGACCCTTATGATTACCACAAGAGAACCTATTTCCTTTACCTTTGGAGAAATGGACAATGGAGGAATCTTAGAACTGCTGGGATTTAACCTCCTTGTCATATCATCCAGAAAATTTCAGTCAGCTTTTATATAAGCAGCAGACCCTCTGTCTTGTAAATCTCAGTGGAAATAGAATCAGCACCAGGCACTTTGTCACAAGAAAGGAGTTGAATTATATTCAGAATCTCTTCTTTAATTGGAGGTTCAGTTAGATAGGGATTGACTTAAACTTGAGATATGCAATGACTTCAAAATTGGTTAACAATATCATGGAAGCATTTGGCCTTTCTCTTTAGTGTCATGTCCTTATCACTAATCAATGAGTTTTCAGCAGCACTAAGCAATTAAGATGCACTATAAGTCTTTGGCCCATATATAGCTTTTAGGGCATCATAAAAACATTTAGGATTATTACTATCAGTGTAAAATTGAATTTTATCTGCCTTCTTCCTGAGCCCAGAATCTTGCATTTCTTTTAGCATCTCTCTTTTCTTTTTATGGAGATAATCTACCCCAAACTCCTCGAAACAACTTTAAATAATATCTGAGAATAAATTCTGGAGTGACAGTACCAATAAAAGGATAGGATTAAATAATTTTCCAGCCCAAAACAATTTAGAAGTCTGGCAGAAAAGATGTGTTGCATTGGGGTGAGAATAGAATGCATTCAGCCAGGCTTTACCTAGCACATAATCAGTAGGCACAGGGGGCAACTAAATCAGTGGCAATAGTGGCAGTTTTTAGGACACCCCCCCCAGCTCACAGAGAGTAAAGGAGCCAGACAACTGGTCACAAAGAGATTACAGTGTTCCTTTTGCTGTCACCAGGGGGCAGGACTCTTTTGCATTTCCCGTACCTGGATCTAGGTCTCATTTCTCATTTTGAGTCTATATTGATGATGGGATGAGGTGAGAAAGAAGTATGCAGTGGGAAAAGGGGAAAGGAAGAGGTAGAATGGGGTAAAAAAGGCATGGAAAAGGTTTTGTACTAGCAGGTAAAATGTGGAAAACATGAAGCTTATTCTCATCAGAATTGGCTCCCAGAGGGAATAATATACACACTCATTTAGATATAAAATCTATCTCATCTTACAGGGAATAATAGGGGAAGAAGACAGAAGTTGGCAGGGGGAAGGCTCATAGGAGAGAGGGTGGTTTGCAGGATTAGAATCAAAATACTTTTGAGAATTTGAGAAAAAAAAGGAGAGAGAAAGATAAATGGGGGAAAATAGGATGTAGGGAAATATATAGTAAAGATAAGTCTAACAAAATTTTGCACCACACTTTTCTGATAAAGATCTCTTTTCTCACATATATAGATATTTGAATCAACTACATAGAAATGAATCATTACTCAATTGTTGGTGAAGTTGTGTACTGATTCAATCATTCCATAGAACAATTTCAAACTATGTCCAAAGGGCCATGTAACCACATATACTCTTTGAGCAAGCAATACAATTTCTAGTCCAAAGAAATTTTAAAAAAATAAGGGAAAAGACTATAGGCACAAAAATATTTATAGCAGCTCTTTTACTGGGAGCAAAGAATTGGAAATTGAGGGCATGTCCATCAATTGAGGAATAGCTGAACAAGTTGATGTATATAGTTATGATGGAATATTATTGTGTTATAAAAACTGATAAGCATGGTGCTTCCAAAAAAAACCTGAAAAGATTTATGTTAACTGATGCAAAGTGAAGTGAGCAGAACTAGGAGAACACAGTATATGCTAATAGCAATATTGAATGATGATTAACTGTCAACGACTTAGGTATTCTCAGCAATACAATGATCCAAGACAACTTTGAAGGATTTATGATGAAAAAATATCCATGTCCAGAGAAAGAACTGATGAAGTCTGAATGCAAATTAAAGTATAATTTTTCCTTACTTTATTTTTCTTGAAATTTTTTGTCTTTTCTTTTCCAACATGAAATATGTTTTGCAGAACTGCACATATATAACTTATATCAAATTGTTTGAATTCTCATTGGTGGAGGAGAAGAGGGGAGAAAAAAGAGGGAAGGAGAATTTAAAACTCAAAAAAAAATTTAAATGCTAAAAATTGTTTTCAATTTTTGAATACAAGTGAGGGAAAATAAAATACTAAATGAAAAGTAAAATAAGCATTTTATGTATGTTAACTTATTCAACAAGCACAAGAAGCTTGTGAAGTAGAAATTATCTATTTTTTTCCATTTTTAGATGAAGAAAACAAGCTAAGTGAGTTGCCTAGGGTCTCACAGCTAGAGAGTGTCAGAGGCAATACTCCAAGGACATTATTATCTTCTGTAATTATTGAAAGATATTTGCAGAACACTTTCAATTGTCCTTATTTTCACTTTGTAATGATTTTTATTTTCCTAGATGAGAAAATCTGATACAACCCATCCCACCCAGCCCCCACTAACTGTTCTACTTTTTTTTCATTCTAAGGAGATTTTGGGGACTTAATTTACTCATTTGTAAGGGGTAGTTTGGTGATAAAGTGGGTAAAGAGCCAGGAAGTCAGAAGGACTCTTCTTCATGAGATTAAATCTGAGTTCAGACATATTCTGTCTGTGTAACCTTGAGTAAATCATTCATTCAACCCCATTTGCCTCAGTTCCTAATCTATAAAATGAGCTGGAGAAGGAAATGTCAAACCTTTCCAGTATCTTGGCCAAGAACACTAGAGATGGGGTCATGTAGAGCTGGACATTACTGAAAAACAACTGTACAACAACAAATTAGGTAGTTGCATGTTTTTCCAGCACTCTACATGTAGTTCTATGATAATAATGCCATTGTCTTTACACTCTCATCTTTCCTTTTGTTGGTTCAAGTTCTTCATTCACAAGATAGCCATGAATATGTGGTGTGCATATGTGTGAGTGTGTGTGTCTCATTGTAAGTAAATTTAGTATCTGTTCATTCAGAAATATACAGAGGAAAAAGAAAAAAGAGATCATTCATTTTATAGAAATAGTCACAATAAGATTTTTTTAAAAAATAGTTAACCATGGTTATAATTGTTTTTAAAAAGCAATTTATATGATTTTCCCCAGAATATATTTGCTGTATAAAATAATATGCCAACATAATAGAAGTAGTAACTCTAGTTAGTGTTTCAACTTCAATAAATCTTAAAAAACTAAAGAGTCCTGGAAATAATGCCATTAGCTTTGAGCTGTCACGATGGCACACAACAAGAATTCACTGAATTTTGATTCCTTTTCTTTGGCTTCTAAGAACTGGAGTTCCCATTTAGATCACCTCTTGCAATGACTGAATCCAGGACTCTTCATCTGCTCAAAGAACTCAAGAAATGAGCAAATGAAGTAATGAATGAATGTCGTGAATAATCTTTGAATGAAGCAAGTCTATTAGAAAATAAAGAATAGACTTTCCTGAGTTTTCCCTTTTTATAAAAAGTAGAAATGTCCAAAGGACAGACCCTTATAGGAGAGTTTTCTTTTCCTTTTCTAATACTTAAAAACAAGAATATATTGTTTGAGACAGAAAATGGAAAACATTGGATAGTTCTTTGCCCTGAAAAAATTGGGATGAGCTACATGAGTGCTCTAAGATGGCTATCCCCCCTCTCATGGAACTTTGCTGAACCTCTCGACCTTCTTAGCTCTATCAGTCACTAGTAAAGAATTATGTTTTAATTTTAGCTCTATTGCCTAAGGTAACAAAGGCTGCTTAGCTAGTGAAGTTTCACACCCTCTAATTAAGGGATGGCAGGTGACCTATCTGACCTCTGTTATAGAAAGCATATGGTTAAAGAATTGTTTGGTCACACATGCTACTAGTCTGTCTTGGAGATGCTCACACAATCACCTAAGCATCCTAATAACCCTAAGAAGAGTCTCTACCTCCCTGTTTACTTACTTAATACATAGTTTAAAAGAAAGAGAGGTTCTAGGATATTTTTTTTGACCTTTTGAAACCATAAGGAGGGGGAGAAATAGAAATGATATATGATTGAATCTTAATGGATATTTAATAATATTTATTTTAATAACAAGCAATATTAATAATAAAGTAAAAATTAAACAAATTTGTAGTCAATGATGCACATGAAAGTGAAATGGCATAGGAAAAAGATTAGAAGATTTGGGACAGATATAGAAAAGTTCCAGTATAGCTTATTTTTCATTTTTTATTTTGTTCCTTTTTTAAGTCATAACTTTCTGTTTGCATGTGTGTGTGTGTATCTGAAAGCTGTTTTCCCCAAAGGTGGAAATTCTTTTAATGTTTATTTTGTGCCAAAGACTTTGGTTACACTTAGGAACAAATGTGTCCTTACAAAATGAAGATGATAGCATAATCTTATAGTTAGAAGAGAAAACAACTGAATTCATGAAAAATTCATCAACATAATTGAGGAGTGTGGAGATGAAGAATAATTTCAGAAAACTATCTAAAATCCAAGACTACCAATGGAATACCTCTCTCATAGATCCTTGTAAGCTTTGGCAGAATGATTGACTAAGACAATTTGAAAATCTCTTCTTAGAGGATAATACAAGGAAAAATCAGGCAAGTATACCAAATGACTCATTCATTTCTTCATCGAGTATGCATCCAAAACCAGCTACATGTAGAACATTATATTAGGTTTTTTGGATGCTAAATAGAACAAAAGCTGAAATAATTCAGTTCATTCTCTGTACACGTCCAAAAATCTAAATGTTTGTGTTAATGTAGATATGGGATCAGCTGTATCCTATTTTTATAAGGTTCCTAAGAATTTTTAAAACTTATCTCCTAAGACATTAATTTTCAATGTTGTTACAATTAAAAGAACATAAAGAGATTATTAGAAAATCTTGGTCCAAATCTGAGCTAGGCCATTTACTATGTGACCATGGACAATTTGAATTAACCTTGTTGATTCTCAAGTTTTCACATTTTTAAAATGAGTTTAGCATTTGTACCATCTTCCTTCAGAACTACAACTCATTCACATGGGACAATTCTTGCCCTTAGAATAAGTTCCCTCCAGCTGGGGAAAAGTGGTGAGAGAAGTCTCCTGAATGGCAAAGTTGCTACAAAAGAAGGGGTTTCCCATTGTACCTCATTTTATGCTTCCTGGGGGCAAAGCCCAGGTCACCCTATAAGAACAAACACTTTGGTCTTCAGAAGTTATTGTGAGTGTGAAGTGAGATATTTTATGTAAAATATTAACTAGAAGAAAAAATACAATAAAGTGGACCAATAAGGAAACTTGTCACAAAAAAACTAGAGAGGCAAAAAAATATGCAGAAGAAGAAAATGATTAACATTTTACAGGAAGAAAATCAAAGATTACTATATTAGTATTATATGTATATACGTGTGTATATGTATTTGTTTTCATGTCATCTTTAATCTCAGTCAATCTCTCCTACTTCTTTCATCCCAGAAAAGATAAAGGTACCTAGGGGAAATTAGGTGGTACAGTGATGAGAGTACCAGACCTGGAGTTAAGAAAATTCAAGTTCAAATCTAGCCTTATTCACTAGTCATAACCATGAGCAAAGCACTTAACCTTAGTCCACCTTAATTTCCGCAATTATAAAATAAGGATAGTAATAGTACCTCCCTTCCAAGGTTTTTATGACAATCAACTAAGATTGTATTTGCAAAGTTCCCATCATAATATCTGGCATGTAACATATGCTTAATAAATGTTTATTTCTTCCCTTCTCAGAAAATCATTCTTTATAATGGAGAACAAAAAAGAAACATGGAAAAGGAGGTAAATCAGTTCAATAAAATGATCCAACACATCAGTGAAGTTCAATATTTCATATAGTGATCCATATACACAGACACTCAACTCTGCAAAAAAGGGAAAGAAATATATTCCCACATCTTTTCTTCATGGCTAAGGTCAGGAATTACACAGAGAACAACTACTATTCTTTCCATTTACATTTTTGGGGTCACTATGAACAGATAGTGCAGTGGATAGAGTGTTGGGCCTGTAGTCAGAAAGATGTATCTTCCTGAGTTCAAAACTGGCCTCAGACACTTACTACTTAGTGACCCAAGATAATTATATTTAATTATATTTGCCTCAGTTTCCTCATCTGTCAAATGAACTGGAGAAGGTAATGGCAAATCACTCCAGTATTTTTGCCAATAAAACCCCAAATGGGGTCACAAAGAATCAGACATGACTGAAATCACTGGACAATACCAAGAGTCACTTTATATATATATATATAATTTTCCTGGTTCTACCTACTTAATTTGCATCGTTTCAATTATTCTTTATTTTTCAAATTCAGCATTTTTATAGTAGCACAGCAACATTCTATTACATATATGTGTTGTAATTTGATTAGTCATTTTCAAATTGATATGCAGATATTTTATTTTCAGTTCTTTGTCACTATCAAAAAAGTATTATTATACTTTGGCATGTTTCTTTTTTTTAATTTTTACCTCCTTAGGTTTAAAATCAGGAAGTTGTTCTTGTTATTCATTGATTTCAGTCGCGTCCAACTCTTTGTGACATCATTTTGAGTTTTCTTGGCAAAAAATACTGGAATGGTTTGCCATTTCCTTCTCCAACTCATTTTGACAGATGAAGAAACTGAGGCAAACAGGATTAAATGACTTGCCCAGAGTTACATACACATCTAGTGCCTGAGGCTAGACTCAGGAAATGAGTCTTTCTCACTCTAGGCCCAGCACTATATCCACTGCACCTAATTGCCTTATATCTCAATTGTACTTAGTTGTTGTTTTGTTTTGTTTTGTTTTGTTTTAATATTATCTCCATCATTAAAAGGTGGGTCCCTTAAGAAAGGGTAACATAGAAAACATTTAATACATACTTATTCACTTTGGCTTCGCTTTTGTTTGACAACTAGTATAGTAAAATGTAAATTTAATAGCTTCTTTGGCAAATCTAGCCACATAAATGGTAGATTAGCAATAAGTGGAAATGGCATTTGGTGTATTTTATTGGAGACAACTATTAAGCAAGGAAGATTGATGTTGTTCAATCATTTCTGTCATGTATAATTCCTTAAGACCCCATGTGGGATTTTCTTGGCAAAGACACTGGAGTGGTTTGCCATTTCCTTCTCCAGCTCATTTTATAGGTGAGGAATTAGGTCAAGTGATATATCCAAGATCACATAGCCAGTAACCCTCTGAAGCCAGATTTTAATTCAGGAAGATGAATTCTCCTGACACCAGGTCTAGCACACCATTCAGTGTGCCACCAAGAAGAAAAAAATGAAAAAGAAAGGAGGAAATGGGAGGAAAAAGGAAAGGAAAAAAAGGAAAGGGAAGGGAAGAGGAAAGGAAAGAAAAAAGGTAGAAGGGAAGGGAGAAAAAATATCATTTCTCTAAAGGAACAATCAAAATCCCAAAGGGTTCAAGGCTAATAGCAGCTATGTTATCATCACAGAAACAATTTCCAAAAGTAGCTCTGTGATCTATCTATTCACTGAAGGCAGAATTTCAGTCATAGAGTTTTCTTCAGGATGGCTTGAAAATGTTTCCTTAGTGCATCAAATACACAAAGCACATCACTCAATCTACAGCCAATCAATTCAATCCCACAAATGCCTATTAAGTTTCTTCTCTGGATGAGTCCCTTTCCTAGTTGCTAGACTTACAAACACAGAAATGAAATAATTTCTGCTTTCAAAAAGCTTCTATTTTGCCATACTAATAAATCATGTAGACAAGTAAACAAAAAGCATATGCAACGTAATGTAATTTTAAGAAAGGAATAATCTAAAGAGGACTAGTCTTAATGACTAGGGAGATCAGGAAATGCCTTGTGCAAGAAATATTAGTTAAATTATGTTTTCAGGAAAAAATGGGATTCTACAAGGAAAAAGTGAGGGGAGAAATGGAATACATTCCAGAAATAGTCCAAGGGAGTGCTAGGCCTGGCCTTTTCAGATGGACAAAAGTTGTTTGTTAAATTTTTAGAGTGAGTACAAATCTTGATTATTATTTTCTTGATTTCTAGACATAAAAAAGATAGAGAAAATGCTAATAATGAATATTAAACTTAAAATTGTGAGTTATTTTTCTTTTTTTATGAGTTTTTAAAATTTGTTCATACACACCTGAATGTTATATGCAAAAACACAGAGAAAGAAGATAACAAGGCAAGGAAAAGCAAGGCCAGGCAGGGAAGCCCATAAAAGTAGCCTCAAAGTGGAGCCATTTGGAAAATTTGCCTCCACCTTACCACCCTGAGCCTAATGATTAAAATCAGCCTTTGAGGGCCCTTGTTTATCTGTGTCAGGAAAAAAAATAATATTGGTACTGCTTTGTTTTCCTCCTTTCTTTTTTTATTTTTTTTAATACATAATCATAGGAAAATAAAACACTATAGAAACTTGGCAAGAGACATGTTAAAAATAGCCAAGTTGGGCATGGAAAAAAATTAGACAATAAAAGACCCTTTCTTGCCAAGTTTTAAGTGAGTATATAATATATACCTTTATTTTGCATTTGTCACTAGCCAACTTGGCCAAAGGGCTTATGGAAAACAGTGAAACAGGATTACTTGATTTCATTTACCCCCAAAAAATCTTCTTATAAGCAATAATTAAATTATGGGGAAGGGTAAGAGTCACAGCTTTAGGGATGTGCCATAACAAAACATGTTTTGTGGACTGTGCTTATATAAGAATCATTTTGAAATCCCAATGAGCTAATCCTATTGCTATTTATTATTTTTATTTATTATGAACCAGGGCCTATTTTGGAAATTAACACATCTAACTAGCTGTCACAAAGGCAAACTATATGCTATATGTCAGTTGTAAAACAAACAAAAAAACATCTTGCAAGTAGTTGAATGAGGGTCAGCAGCAGTTTCAGTCATTACATGGGCCTACAGATTTTGATATTTAAGACAGATTTTCAGTTAAAAGAAAAAGCATGGCATAATAGATATAGCTCTGGTTTTGGTGTGAAAAAAAATCAAAATTCACATCCCAGCTCTGCTGTTTACAAATCAATGTTAGCTTAAGTTTCTGACTTCTCAGTTTCATCTGTAAAATAGGAATAATACTTCTGTTTGATAATTTACATTTTTAATGTAAGGAAAATATTATATAGGACATTTCAAAAGTCCCAGTTTTATGCTCTAATATACCAACGTGAGATAGTATTATTCATTCTCCACTTTTGCATGTCTGGGAATTGCAATTCTTGGTATTCAAGCAATGTTGTAAAAATCTTAAACATAAAAGAACAAAAGACACAGAATTGCAAAGTTATATTCTTTCATCGTTTTGGTCACTGAATGAGGAGTAGGATATTATATATAAGGGCCAAAAGGCAGCAGCCTAATTTTATTGTGGGTCCAAGGAAAGATTGCAGTTCTCTAGAAATCAGTTAGCATTTTCTGTTGAGATTCTCCTTCCCACAATAATTGAAGTAGTGGAGGCACTTCAGCTAGGAGGAGTCACCTTCTATTTTCACATGATTATTTTGATTATGTGAGTAACCCACATGTGGTTGGAGGAGTCTTCCCACTCTTTGTCTGAGAACCTCAACATATTTCCCTGGGCATCTCTATTAAAGAGGTACCACACAATAACAGAGAAGTACTGTTCCACCCCAGGGAAGAGAAGGCTCAAATCCAGTTCCACCACTAACTTGCCATGTGTCTTTGGGCAAGTTAAATCTCTCTGGGATCTAGTTTCCCCTTTTGTAAACACACGATAGACATCTCTGCTCCTCCCAACCTTACAGAATTGTTTCAAGAATTACTTGAAAATAAAAGCACTATATTATAAATCATTCAAGGCATGATAATGACCATGGCCAAACCATGACTCAGATTTATCAGGAAGAGAACCATACTTTTTCTCCGTATCATTGTCCTCATATATGCAAGCAATGAAGTCTATTATCTTCTTCTGAAATCATTGCTTCCCTTTATAGATTATTTATAATCACTCATTTGTCTATTCTCTTGTTAGAATGTAAGCCCTTTGAAGGCAAAGATTCTTTTTTTGTATCTATTTCATTTAGCATTGACTTTCACGTTTGGTAGTTGAATTGAATTTTTCTTTCAAGAAAACTGTAGCCTAATAAACTATTCCTTCTCAATTCAGGGAATAGACAAATGACTTTTTGAAGTTCCTTATAAGTGAAGGAACATATGAATTTATGGATTGTGCATTTCCATATGAAACTATTTTAGAAATCTCTCCAAGACTATAAATCTAATCTATAAGACAGAACAAGAGCAAGTGTTAGGAGTTTGCAGGAAAGTCATTTCTCTTCCCTGAGCCTCGCTTTATCTATTACAAAGGGTGGTTGAGAGCATCAAAAGAGATCATGTATGTGAAAGCATTTTGTAAATTGTAAAGCATTTAATATATGTAAGTTATTACTGTTGTAATCATCATCATATAACCGTCAGTTTTCAACTTAAGAAGTCTTTGGGGGAAAAAAAAACCTTAAAAACATGCTGAAAAATGGCAAAGGAAGTATGTGGACCTGTTAACATAAAGAACTTGGAGACTCCCAAGGGTTTATGGCGAGATGAGACTTCATTTACAGAAATTCTGACCTCAATTAACTGTGTTAGTTGATGCTTTCAAATAAAACTGAACCTTTGACATCTGATTTCTCTCACCTAAAATAATTCCAACCTTTTTTGAAGAGGATAAGGGATTCCTTATAGTGATATAAAGTCTTAATAGTAAAAGACAAAAACAGAAAAGATTTTATATCTGAAGGAAAAAAAATAAAGCTTCTTCAAATGCTGAATTAACAAAATAAAGAACAGAAGGAGTTGGGAAATATAAAGAAAGAGCTTTATGGTAACCCTTATATATAAGAAGCAGAATGGAAAAATACTAGGCTTAAAAGTCAGAAAACATATAAGTTAATGCTTCAGCACCCATGAACTAGCTATGACAAGTAATTTAACCTTTCCATTCGTCAGGTTACCAAGCTTGATTCCAGTGTATACTTTTCATTTTCTATTGAAGGTGTGACCACTATCCTTCACATTTTCATCCCAGGAACCATCCTCAATCCTTCAGTCTCCCTAATCCTGGTCTTATTGATAAATGAGTCTCCACAATTGTACCCCCACAAAATTCTCACATTCTGTCCTCTCTACACTCACATAGTTACCACATTAGTCCATTTTTTTATTACTTCTGACATGCTTAGTCCCCTCATTCTCCCTTTTTAATCTAACTTCCATAGAACAATCACAAAAATATTCTTTCTTTTGATATAAGAAATGGTAAGTACATAGAATTCAGGGAAGCATGGAAAGACTAACAATAATAGATGCAAAACAAAGTAAGCAGAATGAGGGAAACAATATACATAATGAAAACAAAAAAATGTAAATAACAGCAAACATAAAACAAAATTGAATATTATGAATTATAATGACCAAGTTTGTCTCTAGAGATGTGAGAAAAATATATCTGCTTTCTCTCTTTGCAAAAGTGATGAGTTGAAAATAGTGTGCAGAGAAATGGATAATTTAAACAAAGTTTTCCTTAATTTTTTTCTTCAAAAAAGCTTTGTTACAAAAGTAGACAAAGAAGAGAGTGAGTAAAATACAGCTAGCAATAAAAATATGATAAAACAAATACTAATCTTCCTCAAACAAAAATAAGAGTATTAAAGTTTTTGATTGTGTTCTCTTGCTCAAGAATCTTCAATAATTCAATACTGCCTGCTATTTAAAAGAAATGATATTGTGCTTGAATTGAAAACCCTTTACAATCTGGTTCTTGCCTGCTTTTCCAGATTCATTTGATGTTCTTCCAAATTCTAACCAAGAAATTTAAATATCTCAATTCATCTTGCACCTGTGTGCCTTTCCACAGGATGTCTTCTTTTGATTGGAATGCAGTCCTTCCTCAACTTTAGCTCTGAGATTCCAAGGCTGAGCCTAAGTGCCATATCAAATAGGAACGCTTTCCTCATCCTCTTACTTACAGTGTTTTCCTGTCCTTAAGTGATCTTATGTTTATTTTTCTATATGGATCATTTATCCCCCAGTAGAGTGTAAGCTCTTTGAAGGCAGTTTGTTAGTCTGGGTTTTGTCATATATTTCTTTTTTTTTTTTTTGCTGAGGCAATTGGGGTTAAGTGACTTGCCCAGGGTCACACAGCTGCTATGTGTCTGAGACCAGATTTGAACTCAGTTCCTCCTGACTTCAGGGCTGGTGCTCTATCCACTGCGCCACCTAGCTGCCCCTGTCATATATTTCTAAACCTAGTACAATACTTTGCTGATAGCAGATGCTTGAAAGCAAATGACAGTTAGATTTCAATGGTTTCTCATGTCCCTCTAGTTCTAATATTTTGTAAATCTAAGGTAATTATCAAAGTTTTGGGAAAAATAAAAAGTTTGCAAAATCATGGGACTAAACTTTTGCATTTTATTCTCAATCAATAATTTTGACACATTTTACTTATGAAAATATTACTGCACAGAGCATTTTTTTTACTTAAAGCTTTTTATTTTATAACATATGTATGGGTAGTTCCTCAACATTGATCTTTACAAAGCTTTCCATTACAAATTTTACCCCCAGTCCCCTCCCCTCCCCTAGATGGCAGGAAGTCCACTACATGTTAATAATGTTGAAATGCTTGAGAAGTTGTTGTGCAAGAAAAATCCTATCTACAAGAAAAAAAAAAGAATCAGAGAAAGGCAACACAATGCAAGCAAATGTCAATAGAGATCATGAAAATGTTACGTTGTGGTCCATATTTCATTTCCCTCTCTCTGGGTGTATATGGTTTTCTTCAGTGAACAATTGGAATTGGTTTGAGACAATTCTTTGTTGCAGAGAGCCATGTCCATCAGAATTGTTCATCATGTAATACTGTTGTTGCTGTGTATGATGATCTCCTGGTTCTGCTCATTTCACTCAGCATCAGTTCATGCAAGTCCCTCCAGGCCTCTCTGAAATCGTCCTGCTGGTCATTTCTTACAGAGCAGTAATATTCCATAACATTCATATACCATAATTTATTCAGCCACTCTCCAATTGATGGGCATCCCTTCAGCTTCCAGTTTCTAGCCACTACAAAAAGGGCTGCCACAAACATTCTTGCACAGGTGGGTCCCTTTTCCTCCTCTAAGATCTCTTTGGGATATAGGCCCAGTAGAAACACTGCTGGGTCAAAGGGTATGCACAGTTTGACAACTTTTTGAGCATAGCTCCAAATTGCTCTCCAGAATGGTTGGATCCGTTCACAGTTCCACCAACAATGTATTAGTGTCCCAGTTTTCCCACATCCCCTCCAACATTCATCGTTATCTTTTCCTGTCATTTTAGCCAATCTGACAGGGGTGTAGTGGTACCTCAGAGTTGTCTTAATTTTCATTTCTCTGATCAATAGTGATTTGGAGCAACTTTTCATATGACTAGAGATGGTTTTAATTTCGTCATCTGAAAATTATCTGTTCATATCCCTTGACCTCTTATCTATTGAAGAGTGGCTTGAATTCTTATATATATATATAAGACAATTCTCTATATATTTTAGAAATGAGGCCTTTATCTCTATAGTGACTTCCCTATAATACTCCTTTCCATGTAATTGTTTGAATTTTGCTGGTTCAGAGTGAGTGTAAATAGCAATTATTTCTGTTCTGGACAGAAATTATGAGGATCTTTCCCTCCCAGATTGATTTTTTTTTGTGAAGGCACAGTTCTTACCTTACTTCTAATTATTGAATGAGGCTACTTCAGACTGAAATCTGGGAAGGACCTTGGCTATACAAGGCTAAAGTCTCTCATTGCATCCAGGGCCATCGCCAGTCACCCTGCTCAGGTCTAGCCCCTGGATTTTGATGAGTGAGGAGAGAGTAAGGGGGATGACCTTGCACAGTTCTGTCTCACTTAAATTCAATTCACTTTCAAGTCAAGACATCATTCTTCTGATGTCATTGATTCCCAAGGATGACTAAGAAGTTCCATTTGTCTATAGATATCTGAAATGAAGTTAGTTATTTGTAATTTCTCACTCATGAACAAGTTCTGAAAAGTCTATTCTACTCTTGCTCACCAAGACCTTTAAAGAAAAGGAAATTGGGCTCAAGCTTTAAGAACCAGGTGGCAAAGGTGTGACTTCCAACTCCTGATTGCTAGAGATCCTTTTCTTCACTTCATAAAAAACTCATGAAGTTCCCTTTAGATTTGATGTGGATTTTCTTCTGGACTTCCCATAGATTCTTTTTTTCCCTCTGTATTACAAAAACTTTATTTTATGATCTCTTCCAGAATAAAAATTTTAAGTCTAGCCCATTGTTTAAAATAACTGAATGACTGCCTTAGCATTTTCAGTATGAAAAGGGTTCTCCCTCCCCACACCATTCCCTGACCTGGTAAAAGCCCAGCCATCTTTCCTCTTTTCTTTGCTCCTGAAGTGTGAAGAGACATGATAAAAATACACACACAACAACAAAAACAACAACAACAATAGCAAAAACTTTTGAATAGCTCGAGGAACCTCTTACACTGCTCATTTTTTTTCTTTTTTTTTTTTGCTATTGGTGCAACTGATAGTTACTATAAGTATTTCTATATATCAAGTACACTTGTGGGCTATACCTTCACTGATAATGGATCACCTACCAGCTCCTTCTCATCCCTTACAGTAGTCAAAGATTTAAAAGCAATGAGTTCCTAAATAGCCGGATCAACAAAAACTTCCCCATTAAATTCCACCTGACATTTCATGAAATTGCCAAAACATGATGGATAGATACTTCTTGTCATGTTCATGGGAAGCAACTGTAATTTGGTTAATCTAAAGTGTTTTTCATGCTCATTTTCTTCATTCTCCTAATATTAGAACAATAACATGAAGGCTTTAGGCACAGTCCTGATGACCAACTTGTAATACTGAATCTTCTTTCCCCCCAAAGTGCCAGGCACAGCCTCGACCAGATAATAACAGGAGGTAAGGGAGGTACACATCTTCATTGGCAAAGGGAACAGCTCCATAACTTTCTTGTTTCTCATGGCATGGGCCAGAGATAGTAGTGGCCATGTCTTTCCTGTAGATTCTTAAAACTGCCTTTCTTCAGTGTCACAAGTCTATCTTTGACTCTGATACACAGTGCCAGCTGTTCTAAGGGCATTGTTAGGATTGAAGGTCAATCGGAAGTCCAAAATTCTCTACCTCATTCAAATTCACAAGGTGCTTCTCTGTTCAGGAGATAGGATGCCTTCTCAAGGGTTTGGATGGAACATCTCTAGTCACCAAGCTGCCAGACAATTCAATTTCTGAGTCCAAACTAGCTTAATAGTTTCATACTAACCCCCTCCAGTGTAAAAATTCTCAACCAATCACACTTCTCATTGTACACAGTCATTTTTTTTTTAATTTGATTGAGACATTGTCTTGTTTCCCACTCTTTTTGATTCAATCATTCCAAGGTTCTCATCTAATAAAAGTGTCAGAGATAAGTGGAGTTTGTGATCTATCAATTACACTTCCCACTTTTACATATTCATTCTCAATATTTGTACAGTTCTCGGCACATAATTCATCACTTTCTTTTAATTATTCATACAAATCCAGAGATCTTTTCATTGTAACATATTGATTAACCATGTAGAAAAGATTCTGAAAGTAAAGCAGAACCAAAATTATTCCCTCAATTGATTGCAATAATGTGAGGGAAATATTGAAAAACTTCAGATCGCAGATTTTTGCAGTGATCAATATAGGTTTCATGGAGAAGCATCTTTTATGTATGTGTGGATGAGAGAGAGACTGAGAGACAGGAGGGAAAAATGGATATTATAAATTAATTATTATAATAATAATACTGACAACAATAGCATTTATATAGTGCTTTTAGGCTTATAAAACAGTCTACAAATATTTCATTTTATTCTCACAATTTTACAGATGAAGAGTTTGAGACAGCAGTGATTTGCTCAAGGTGACATAGCTAGAGAGTGTATGAGGCAGAATTTGAGCTCAGGTCTCCCTGACTACAATACCAAGCTCTTTTATTTACTCTTGCCTAGGTATCTATTGTCAGATACCTAGGATATCAGTTTGCTTTACTTAGCTGTATTTCTTTGTTATTACAATGGGTTCTTCTTGGAGAGAGTTGGATAGATGGTCAGGGAGAAGGAGAGTTACTGGGAGGGATAATAATGTAAGCAAAAAAAGCATTGAAAAAATATTTTCTAAAAGAAGGAAGGGCTCTGGATTTTAACTTAATTGAGATAATATAGACAATAATGTTATTGATGAACACTAAAGAAAAGATATTTTCATCAATATGTATATATATATATATATGTATGCATAAATATGCATCTAAACATGTGTGTTGTACACACATATAGATCAATTATGTATACATATATATCACACATGTGTGTATATGTATATATACACACACATATATATGTATATACAAATTCAAAGAAAAGTTCAAAATCAGTCTTGGGAAATACTTGCTTGGGAATCAGATGTCCTACCAATTTCACCTCTACAGCTTGGTTATGTTGGATGGAAGATCTTAGAAACCGAGGAAAACAGTAGCAGTACATAAAGAGTGAAGAGTTCAGAAACGGGATAAAAAAAAGAAACCACAATCCAACATTTCTCAAGAGATACTACATGATCATGGAGTCAATTTCTACAGAAGTAATAGAAACATCCAGGAGCTTGGCAATAAAATCTTGCCTGCCAAATCTCTGTTTTCTTACTTCTTGTTGAATTTTAATAACTATCAATGATTACAATTTTAACAAATATGTTTTAGAAAAAAGGTCACTTGAGGAAAGAAATAAGTCTAAAACAATTGCTTAAAATAGGAGCTGATTAAGGTCTGCAGTGCTGACCATGGTTAAGCAAGAACCCAGCTAGGTGCTTTTCAAAGTTAGATTTATCTAAACAGATGATAGAGAGACATGCATGGGAGTTGAGAGAAGGGAATTTCTAGGGTTTTTTTGTTTTGTTTTGTTTTGTTTTGTTTTTAGCATCTTTCAGAAAGACATTAGAAAACTGATAGGAGAGCATCCAGAAAGTTAAAGGATTTTGGAATCATGCCAAATTAAGGTAGATTGATGATATTTAATTTGGAGAAGAGAAAACTTGGGGCATAAGGGGATAATAATAGTTGTCCTCTAGTATTCAGAGGATTGAAATATGGAAGAGGAAACAATTATCCTTTTTTACTTCCAAAATGGCAAAACTAGAAAAAATTGATAGAAGTAATATTGAAACAGTGTTTGTCCAGAAATAAGTAGGAAGAGATCCTAAAAATCTTTTCAAAAACAAAATGAGCTACCTTAAAGGAAATAAGTTACCTATCATTGCAGAGCTTCACATTTTAGAGGATATTTCTATTCAAATAAAGATTTAACTAGATAGTCTCTGGGCTTCTCCCCATCTCTCAAATTCAAAGTCCTTATATAAAATAAAGACTACCTATATATTTTCTCTTACATCATTGAATGCAGATTTAACATATCCTCATTTTATAGGTAAGGAAACTGAAGTTAAGAAAGATACAAGAAACAGGATTAAAATAAAAGTTTTCTGACTTCAAATCCAGTCCTCTTTCTGCAATACACAATAGATAAGCCATCATTAAGTGCCATCATTCAAGGGGAAATTTTCTAGAGGGCTGAAATCTAAACTCCCTTCAAACATGTGTGTGTGTGTGCATATACATATATGTGTATATATGTATACATAGAAATATATACATACACACATACTTCTATATGTGTATACATACATACATACAATATTCATGTTCCAGAAAGCAGATGGAGCATAATTGAAATAGCACAAATCTTATGATTATTCCTCTTAATACACCTTCATTTTCTTATGTATGAGACATGATAGGGCTGAATATGAAATTTTTCTCTTTTGAGAAAACAATTCCTTTGCTGTTGTTGTTGTTGTTGTTGCTGCTGCTGCTATAGCAGTGACGAAAAGAAGAGAACCAGGAGGGTTAATTTTGTTTTATGCATGAATTCAAGACAATATGAGAAATTTGCTCATGATACCTTGACGAAATAAGAGATGGAGCTGAATAGGGAAATTCCTACTCCCACTCCTTGGAATTAACCACTGGCCACAATTCCTCCTTAAGTGTTTTGAAAAGTTCTAATAGAGTTTGTCGCACACACACATGGAGACACTCCTTTAAATCATTCTGCTGAGGTTAGGGTGTTCTCTTCTCCCCCAAATCCAGAACTTCTTCAGGTTCAGCCAATTACTGAGACATGGAGCCAAATTCTATTTTTAGTGGCTGCTGCTCCCTTGTTTTGCTAGTTTAGCCCAGACAGGAAACCACCCTGTCTGGAAGGGCTCTGTTAGATCCCAGGAGAGCAATCACACTCAGGTGTGAGAACTTCAAGGCAGCAAAGGGATGTTCCCATTAATTACCATGCATGACTCAAGAATGGACAAAGACAAACATTGCTTCTCCAATGGCTATTTAGTTCATACACAGAAAAGGTAGAAAGAAATTAATCCATATCAAAAAGAAATCAGGGCAAGAGCCTGAAAAGCAATCCTTTAAGCTCTGCCTCTTTGCCCATTATTCTGTTTTCCAAGAAATTTAGTTCAGGATTTATAATGGCTTGGTTGAAATCAGATCCTTATGTATAAATTAAGAGACATAGGATCAAAAATTCAAAAGTAACCTTATCTAACTTGTCTAAACTTGTCTAACTCCCTCAGGTTATACAAATAAGGAAAGTGAAGACAAGAAAGATTAAGTGACTTGTAGAAGATGCAGAAATGACAAATCCAAACCAGAATTTGAATCCGGGTCCTTTTATCCTATATCTAACTCTTTCTATTGTATACCCTGCAATGGCATTAATATACACACAGATGGTATGCACATATAATTTGCATGTTATGTGCAATATATGAAATATACATTTCAATACATAATTTTATGGATATATATGTATTTAATATAAAAAGGGAGGTAAGCACTATCGATTTTGTGAGTGAGTTAAAACTACTTATTGTTCATGATATTCATATTATGCATGTATGTGCATACATATATACAGAGATAAATAATTATATCCTTGACATTTCCAATTGCTCTAGACTTCAGCTTGTCTTGGACATGATGAGCTAATTATGAAGCACAGAACCAGTAGTATTTTAGGCCTGATTTGTGTCCAGGAAAGACTCAAGTAAAGAAAGGGTGAAAGGAAGGAAAGTGTTTCTCACCAAATTACCAGGAAGTATGTTCACTATTACTCATATCCATGTCATGATATTAACATTCATCTCTCAACAACTCCTGATTCTCCATCTGTCCTTCAGGCATACTCAAGATAATAAGATGAGTGCTTCCCCAGTCTTCAGTTTTTATTTTTCCCCCAATTCCTGTGCTTCCTGACTCTGCTCCCCTCATACTCTGCCCAAGGGTATGTCTGGGGAAACCACCATCTCTCCAGTTATGGTGCTGCCTGAAACAACAGCCTAAAACCACATTTCCCACAAACTGTCCAAACCCAAGTTATTAAAAAGACATCATCAAAAATGTAACATGCAGACCCAGTGTCCCTAAGCTCTTTGATTTTTATAGTTTAAAACAGGACTGTTTGATACATTCATCATTTACACATGTGGCAAGTTGAATCACAGGATCCCAAATATGAGAAGGACCTCAAGGTTCATCATATATGTCAAAGAATATCCACCACAATATTGCTGACAATTAGTTATCCATCCTCTGCTTAGAGACTTCCAATGGGGGAGAATCCACAGATATGCATGTAAGGCAACTCATTCCATTTTTGGACAGCTCTAATTGTTAGGAAGATTTTTTCTTTACATCAAGCCTAAATCTTCTTTTCTGTAATTTGCATTTATTATTCATAGTTTCTGCCTCTAAAGCCTATTAAAATAAATCTAATCTCTCTTCCACTTGATAAATCTTTAAATGTATGAAAATATCTGTCCTATGTCTCCTTAAGCCTTCTCTTTTCCAATCTAAAAATCCTTACTTCCATCCCAATCTTCATGTTTACATGATCTGCAACCATTTCACCATCTTAATCAACTCCCTCTGAACATCTTCCTTCCTAAATGTAGCATTTAGGAACTGATGACAGAACTACAGTTGTCGCTTGATAAGGATAGGACATATCAACAATATTATTTCACTCCTTCTAGATATCACACCTCTGAATGTAGTTTAGCATAACATTAGATTTCAAGTTGCCAGGTTCTTGCTGTTGAGTCCTGTCTGACTGTTCACCCCCATTTGGAGTTTTCTTGGAAGAAATACTGAAGTGATTTGCCATTTCCTTCTCCAGTTCATTTTACAGATGAGGAAACTGAGGCAAGCAGGGTTAAGTGATTTTCTTACAGTCATGCAGTCTAAGGTCAGAGCTGAACTCAGAAAAATGGCACTCTATTAACTGCACTACCACTATTGCTGACTTAATTTAACTTGTACTTCCCTAAAATCTTGAGATATTTTACTTATGAGCTACTGTCTAGCCATACATAGGAAAGGTAAGTCAGACTAATTGAAACAGCAAAGTATCCTGAGAAAGAGACAGGTGGCAACATGTTTCAGACAAGCCAAATAGCCACTCTTACCTTGACCATCATTTGCCTTTAGATCCTGATTTGGTGATAACTTGGGACCTAAACTCAAGAGCCATGGGAATAGCAGTGCTTCTGGCCCAGTGACCTCAGTCATTATCCTTGGAAGCAATTTGTTTAAGATGTAGTCTGAGATGGCAAATGTTCCTGCAGGCCCTACAGACATAACTACTGAAGACCTTAAAAAAAGTTCCTATCATCAAAGTCCTTAGGTTTATCAAATGATTCAAAATAAAAAATTATTAGGATTTTATCAGTGGAAGAAGAAGCATTAACATAGACTTTGCTGCTGCAGCCTAAGGAACATGGCAAAAAGCTTTAGCAATACCCAGATATTTAATGTCAGGTTTGTCCTCTCTGATCTTTATTTGATTCCTCCTTTTATCTAAGTGATCTGTATGGTAACTTTTTTTTTTAGCAGTTTTATTTTTTTATTTGTTAACCTTCACTAAAATGCTTTTGGCCATAATTTCTTGCTCAAGTTTTTAAATTTCTTCACAAGAGTTAAATTTTTATTGTGTAATACCATTCCACTGCCCTTAACTTATTCTGTTCTTTTGAATAAGTTCTCTCCAGTCATAATTTTCATCATCATCATCATCATCATCTTCATATACATTGTAATATCACTTTTGTTTTCCCCTGTGTAATACTAGCTCACTTCAAGTCAGGCCTGGATCAAAGAAGGTGCTGTGCTCTAAGAATATAGCAGAATCACAGAAGCTCAAAAGAAATGTGAGATGTGAAAATCTAAAGACCTGAAAAAGGATACAAAGATGAAAGAATACAACCCTACCCTTGAGAAGTTTATATTTCAGAGCAGAATTTTATAACCTGGAGTCTATGAACTATTTAAAAAAATATTTTAATTACTGCATTTCAACCTAATTGGTTTTCTTTATAATACTAAGTGTTTTATTTAAAATCATTCTTTTTAGAAGGAATCCTTTGGGTTTACTAGACTGCCAAAGGGGTCCATGCCTTAAAAGAAGGGTTAAGAACCCATGTTCTGTTGTTTACAAAGCTGACCTAACCACAAAAAGCTTATATAGTCTGGTATAGAGATTCTTAATCTGGAATCTATGAATATATATATACATATACATATATATATATATGTATGTGTAATGTATGTGATTATATCCACATCTCTAGCTATAAATAGAGAGATATACACATTTATACACATGTGTATGTAAGTATGTGTGTGCATGTGCATGTCTTTTTCCATCTAAATTGTTTTAAGAATGTTACCTAGCAAGATATGGAACCAGATACTGAGGTCCTCTCCTGAACTGAACTGCCGAACATTCAGATTCTTCTGCAGAGTAAAACTCTTATCGGTTGGGCCCTTTGTCTGAATGCCAAATGTACATTTAGTTAAAAGATCACTTTATGGGGAATTCATACATGACAAGTGCCCCCACAGACGTCAGGAGAAACAATAAAGCTCTGAAAAACATTAGCATCAATTGTGATTCAGAGGAGACACTGCACAGAATTGCCCAGCAGAGCATTCTTGCATCAAAGAACGTGCTGTGCTCTATGAATATGGCAGAATCACAGACGCTCAAAAGAAAAGTAAGATGTGCACATGTGAAGACACTTTTTTGTACCGAACTTGAAGTAGAGCCTTCCAAGCTCATATTGGTCTGCTCAACCCACAGTCAGACTCACCGTATTTTGTCTCCAACATTGTGATGTCAGTTTGGTTCTCTTTGAGTACAAAGGATCAACAATAACAACCACCATAACAAGCATTCCTTTGCAATCCTATGTGTTTTATTAAATAGTATATTATTATATGTTTTCTCTATATAACAAGTTCATAAACCATGGAATAAATATTAAAGCTTATACTCACCAGATTGAATAAATTGAAATTGCATACAGGTAGAGATCTAATTAATGATTTCAATATGATTAATTTTCTTTGTGATTTTATGTGTTTTATTTTGTGCCTTTTAAAAACATCATTATAAAAAGGGCATGGTGAAGTTGTGACTATAGGATTTATTACACAAAATGATTAAAAACTTCTATTCCAGTGAGAGAAGGGAAATAAAACAAATAAAGAATGCATATGGAGGAAAGATAGCCCTCAAGTAGAAACAATTAACAAAAAGAAAAGGGAATAAGTTCCTTTCAGAAATTTTTGTTTGGGTCCCAGTATATCAGTTTAGGCTATCAAAGATGTATTCAATAACTAGTAATTTAGATTTTTTCTACCTCCAGTAAGAATGTCCTAGGTCTCCTTGTTTGATTCACTTTGGGGGGGTTCCTATAAAGGAATATTTTGTAGAGCAAGTTAGCAAGTTAAATAATAGAATATTATAATCTTTTAGGAATAAAGATATATATATATATATAATTCTGAGAAACTTGGGAAGATTTAGATTAATTAATTCAGAATAAAGAAAGCAGAATTAGTTATTAGGAAAACAAAATGACCAGAATGAAAAGGAAAAAAAAATAATAAAAGAGAACAGAGTTGAGATTATTGCAGTAATCAGTCTTGATTCTAAAGGAATGATAATGAAATATATTTCTCTTTTAATTACTGGTGTACTACGGATGCTTCATATGTTGTCATAAGCTACAGAATGGTTCTCAAGTTGTCATATATGGTTAATATGCTTGTGTTAACAAATTTTTCTCTCTTATAAGGAAGTATTCTCTGGTGGGGAGAGGGTTGAAATTAAAAGTGACAGTGATATAAAAAGAATCTATAAAGCCTATTAAAATAAAATACACTACAGTTTTTAGATAAAGAAAGCTATAAAAGAAACACTTGCCTATTGTTTTGTACATACTTTTGAAGCATCTCTAAGTTGATTGCTGGTTGGATTAAGGTAAATAGGCTCAAATCTGAGCTCTGCTACATGCAATGCATCCTTAGACAAATCATCTAATTTCTTTTTTGCATTATTTTTGCAAATGTCTTTATTTTATTCTGAAAATAATATGCCTTTCCATGACATACTAGAATAGAAAAAAATAATTACATACAAAAACACAAATTTATTATGTACAACTTGTGATTTCTTTCTTTTTTCTTCTTTTTTCTTTCTTACCCCACTCATTCTAGAGATTGCTACCATTAGATATAAGTATATGTGTATGGGAATGTGCATATATAAAAACATTTTATATATACTTCTATTTATCAGTTTTTTTTTCTCTGAATGCAGATAACATCTTCCTTCATAGGTCCTTTGTAGTTAATCTGGATTTTTATAATAGTCAAAATGTCCATCCAATTTCTTTAGGTCTCAGTTTCTTCTGCAAAATTAAAGGGCTGGATTCTATGACCTCAATGTTCCCTTCAGCTCTGAATCTATGAAACTAGGGAATGTCTGAATCAATACAAGTAGAACTCACAAAATGAGAAAGTCTAATCCTTCTTGATTGATAAAATTGAGTTGTCTTTTTCAAATACCCAATTCATTACCAACAAACTAATTCCAAGTGAAAATGCCATTATAGCAGGAAATATTTCAGTTGTAAAGAAAGAAGAAATTCTCCAGACTGAAGATATTTTGCCAAAAGACAGGTTATGTAAGGTTCTTTTCTCAAAATCTACCTAGTAACATGGAAAGAACACTGAATTTGGAGTCATGAAGATAGGGTCCAAATCCCATCAAAGACACCTACTAGTTTTATGGCTTTAGACAAGTCATCTAACTTCCCAGACTTATTTGTCCTTCTCTTAGAAAAGTGGATGATGCTGGATATATTTTGCAGTCTAACCAGATTTATATTGTCTCCACCCATAGTGGTAATTTTAGTGCAAAATTGTTGTTCAGGAATAGGGGAATAAAATTGAATGATCTCTATAATCTGCTTTCCTTCCAAGATCAGAAAATTTATTCCTTAGTGATATTTAAATTATTTTCCTAGAAGTCTAGGTTTTAAAATGAGTTTTAAAAAGTTTTTTTGTAAAACATAACAAGAAACATGTTCATAGTGATGGACCTGAAATCAGGAAAACTTGGTTTCAAATACTATTTCTTAAACTTGGTGATTGTGTCACCATGGCCAGTCACTTAAGCTCTCTGACCCTCTGTTTCTTCATTTGTAAAAAAGAGTGTGGGTACTAATAATATTTATCATACTTACCTCACAGGGTTGTTTTACAGCTCAAGTGATGATCTAAAGTGTTTCAAACTTCATGTCAAGTTGTTATTCATATTTTAATCCATTATCTTCAAATTTGACTTCAACCTTCCTTTAAGAGTAAAAATTCTGAGACATAAAGATTAACTGTAAGTTTCATAAAGCTTTAGGAAGTTGGAAAATTAATGTTGTGATATATTGGAATCTATCCCTTGAAGTTTCACATAGTAAGTGCTTAATAAATTCTTCCTTCCCTCCTTCCTTCATTCCTCCTTCCTTCTTTCCCTTTCTCCTTCCTATCCTTCCTTCCCTTTCTCCTTCCTTCCTTCCTTCCTTCCTTCCTTCCTTCCTTCCTTCCTTCCTTCCCTCCCTCCTTCCCTCCTTCCCTCCCTCCTTCCTTCCTTCCTTCCCTCTCTCCTTCCTTCCCTCCTTCCTTCCTTCCCTCCCTCCCTCCTTCCTTCCTTCCCTCCTTCCTTCCTTCCCTCCTTCCTTCCTTCCCTCCTTCCTTCCTTCCCTCCTTCCTTCCTTCCCTCCTTCCTTCCTTCCCTCCTTCCCTCCTTCTTTCCTTCCCTCCTTCCTTCCTTCCCTCCTTCCTTCCCTCCTTCTTTCCTTCCCTCCTTCCTTCCTTCCCTCCTTCCTTCCTTCCTTCCTTCCTTCCTTCCTTCCTTCCTTCCTTCCCTCCTTCCTTCCTTCTTTCCTTCCTTCTTTGATTAGAAAGAACATGGAACTCTGAGCCAGAGGGCCTTGATTTGTGTCCCTGCTCTGACAAGCTTTGGGACTTTGTATAAACTACTCCATTTCTCTGAATTTATTTATTCATCTGTGAAATGGGAATCATAAAAATTATAAGACTTAGGATTGTTAAAGAAAGAATTAGCCTTAAGGCTGATAAAAATATAGCCCAGTAGTTATTATACTTTCAAATTCAAACTGCTTAGAAGTTTAAATTGATGCAAGTCTTGGCTTTCTAGGCATCATTAGGCGCTGAAATACTGCCTACTCTGTGTCATTACAATCATCACCCATACCACTGCCCACTACCTAGACCAGGATGCAGTTAGCTATTTTGAAATATTCCTACAGAACTATTCCTGAATTAGGCTCACAGGCATCAAGGACTCCTCTACCCTTCCTGCATTCTCTCTCTCTCCTCCTCTCTCTGTCTCTGTCTCTCTCTGTGTTTCTGTGTATCTCTCTCTCTCTGTCTCTCTCTGTCTCTTTGTTTTTCTCATTGTCTCTCTGTCTCTGTCTCTGTGTCTGTCTCTGTCTCTCTCTGTGTCTCTATCTCTCTTTGCTTCTCTTTCTCTGTCTCTCTCTCTCTCTCTCTTTCTCTGCCTCTCTCTCTCTCTTTGTCTCTGTCTCTGTCTCTATCTCTTTCACACACACACACACACACACACACACACACACACACACACACACACACTATTACAATGCAGTCCTCAGGTTAGACTGATGGAAGCTTATAGAATCCAAGGTTTTTGCTACTTTTCATCTTCTTGGTAGTTGTTATCTTTTCTTCCTATCAAATCAGTCAAGAAGTATTTTGAAGTAATATGCCAGGGATTATGTCCTAGATGCAAAATATTCAGTCTGTCATCCACAAAAAGCATGAAGAGGCCACACTGCTTGCCTTCTTGGATGGGGACAGAATGGTAAAAACATGGATGTCTACTTAAGGTAAAGAGAGTCTTTCTCCAGTTAATCAAAGATGAAGGAGGAGAAGGCAGTATCCGTTTCTTTGCTTTGAATTTGACAGGTTCTCTAGTCAACTTCATTTGACATCTATCAAAAAATATCAAGATATTAACCTCAAGAGAAAATTCAATGCCAGGAAAGAGGGAGAGAAAAGACAGAGGAAGCTATAGATGCAGGCAAAAAGAGACAGGGACAGAGAATAAAAGAGAGAAGGAAGGGAGATAAACAAACCAACTGCAATCCTATTCTGATTAAGACTCTGAAATTTTGCCAGCCTACACCAAGCACGCTGTTGTTGTTTTTCAAGGTTTCATTTCATTAAGACCAGGAGTTGGGCAAGTTTCCCTCCTGATTACTGGGCCAATATGCTTCTCTGTTATTGCTACCACATTGAAGCTGGGGAAAAAAAACACATATCTGGCATCATCACCCCCAGACAAATTTACATTTCATTGTGGACGATTATGTTTGCTCACCTTAACTCAGCTCTGAACTCCTCCAGTCAAATAAACTTTTTTTTCTTCAATTCAGGCAGAGGCAAAAGGAAATAAAAGTTGTGGTGTGCATGTGTGTGTGTGTGTGTGTGTGTGTGTGTGTGTGTGTGTGAATATATATATGCCTGTATGTGTAAGAATATGTTTAACTTAAAGGATTCCCTATAGATTCTTTAGAAATAGATTTATCTGTTATATATGTACATTGATTTAGTTTTACATTTAAATTATACGTTGATTCATCCACTGCTAAAGATGTGAAGGAGCAGAACATAAGACATATATGATATAATCCTGGTATAATGTTATTTCCAACCTGGAGAATAACACTAGACAATACAAAACAGAATTCTTTAAAAGTTATAACACTTAAAGAGATATGGCTACCAAAAGGACCTGTTATAAAAATGATATGTTATATATTATAATATATTATATTATTATTTTATAATATGTTATAAAATAGAATGCAAGTTCCTTGACAGTAGTGGTTATGTTCCTTTATATATACATATACACACACACATATATATACACACACATATCTATCTAGTTGTATCTTTCTGAGTGTGTCTTTCTCTTGTCTCTGTCTCTGTATGTCTTATTCTCTCTCTCTTAATATATATATTTATACATATATATATACACATACATAAATCTATATAGATATAGATATCTCCTTAGCATAGGAGATAGAGGTTTAGCCTTAGAGTCAGGATTATCTGGATTCAAAGCTTGCCTATGACATAAGAGTTAAATAAGTGTAGGCAAGTTACTCATTCTCTAGATCCTCCAGGCAAATATTTAAGACTCTAAGTTACAGAAGAATTGTGTCAGAGTTTCTACACTAGGATTCCCTTTTGGATATGAAAGCAGAGGACTTTTTTCTCTTCTCTCACCTTCCAAATGAGGCTAAAGTAGACTCCTTGGATTCTTTCCAGCTTCAAAATTCTATTTATGTTGTGAAAAGTTTTGTGAAGAGATAAACTGATATGATGATGAAAGAAGTTTCCACCATAGAGCTTGCTAAAGAAATCTCCAAAGTGATAACAAAAGGATATAAATATTTATCACTCTACAGAAACACACATACACACATAAATACATACACATATATATGTATATGTATATATGTATGTGTATATAAGTGTGTACATACATACATATACACACACACTCCAACTTGGAAAATGGTATAATGAAATTGAAGGTTGTAGTAACAGACAGGCAAATGAGAGAGGAAGGGAGGAAGAAAACAAAAACAGAGTCAAAGAATCGAGACAGAAAGACAGAAAACATGCATGTTTCTGGTTTTGTTTAGTTTTTGGAAGAGGATTGAAGGACAAACAAGCAAGTTAATTTTATCATTCCTTCAAGTTTTCTTAAAGTTTGAAATCTAGTTTTCTGTAACTATAGGCTTCCATCCTGATGCTTTCTTCTGCCACTCCATTAAGAAATTGCCAAATGAATCAATTAATTTGACCAACTTTATGAAAGACAAGATATTTCATAAGCAGTTTTGAATGCTCTGTGCCCTCCATCCTTCACAGACTATATATATTGAGGGAAATAACTTCATTATGACACATAAGCACCTCAAAAGTGATAAATTTCTATCAATCACAGTCTAATAAGTCCCAAGTCTTTCCCCCACATAAACATCCTATAACATACATGATTTAAATCAATCCCAGAATGTTACTCACCTGATTAGTGATTCACTGCAATTCACTGCTGAGACCAGACCCAGACTGGTTAGTCACTAATTTCATGTCAAGATGGAGAAGCCCCTCTCATTTTCAAAGTTTAGATCTCCTAAAACTACTTGAATTAATCCCAACCTTTTTATTTTTCCTATTTCTAAGGAGGTTAAAAAAGTAAAATAGATTCCTAGTTGCCATAAGACAGGGGAATAAACCAGATAAACTTTGAAGATGTTTTGCTGGTGGTATTTTTAAAAATATATTAACTAACCAAATATTGACCGATCTTTTCCACACTAGTTGCTAAAATACATGATAGTGGAAGCATTAATCCCAGATGAATGAATCTGTCATGCATATTCATCAAGCTATTAAGAGAGATATTTAGGAGGGTAGAAGGATTTTCTATGCTGCTGATGAAATCACCTCACAAAAGCCTTGCTCAAAGATACTCAAATTATCCCACAGATTAACATTATCTAAACTCTGTCACATAATGAGAGGGGCATGTGTATATGTGTGTATGTGTGCACACATGTGCATTTAAATTCATATTCTGTTACGGATTTAAATCTCCCTCAAAAACACAGAAAAGAATAACTTATTAATTTTTCAGTGGTTTTGTGCCTAGGCAAAAGCTCCATAAAAACTGTTTTTACGAGAGTGGTTTCAGTGGCAGAAGGGAGGAAATGGGATAATAATAATCATAGCTTTAAGGTTTGCAAAACACTTTATAAACATTATCTTATTTGAGCTTCTCAACTACCTTGGAGGCTGAGGCTTTTGTTATTCCCATTTTACAGATAAAGAAATTAAAGCTGAGTCACACAGAAGTTTTAATGTATTCACAGGTAGCAAATCTCTAAAGAAAAATTTGATTTTTTTTTTATTTGATTCCTAGTCTAGTGTTTTATTTACCATGAGTAGCTTTGGATTACTCCAGAGCAATTTGTGGATCTCCAAATTCAAAGAATCTGGCTACATATAGATAATCTGTTGCTGGGAATAAAAGGAGACAACATAAATCACATCAAATGCTTTGATACATATATAAGTGGACATAAAAAGCTACTGAACAAAAGACCCTAGTGCTGGAAACATATACTTGGATTATTTATTAAAATCTTCACTAGTTCACAACCGAGACTTTTTTTTTTTTTTTTTCAGGTTCTGGATAAATTGGCATAGCTGGATTATTTCTGGAAGTCCCTTCCAGATCTACCTCTCTATGCTGTTAAGGGAATTTGGTTTTCCCAGTATCTGTTTAGTCTCCCTTGGTGTTTCTGAACTCCTGAGGGGAATAATCTTCCACCAGAGAGGCTCTGCTGCTGGATGTTCTGCCATAATTGATTTTCATATGGAACACAAAAAGACAGAGGCCAAAAATTCATCCTGGATCATACAAAACCATTAGCCATAAATAGGACTTAGGGTTTCTGCTTTCTAGTTCAATAGCTCTCCCCAATATTTTATTTTCCTATATACAAAGAGTTGTACAGAAAAGTGATTGGGAAGAGGACAAAATGATGAGGCAGAATGGTGCTTTCTTTTTTTTTTCAAATCTGAGATTTATAAAATATATCATTTTTTGCTTAAATTTCAGTGTTATTTTATACAATACATTTCTATGACTAAAGCAGAGGTTTTTAACCTTGGGCAGAGGTTCACACACATATACACTATATTTTAATATCATTAACTTTTTTTGTAATTCTCTCTCTAAATATAATTTTATGCATTTGAACATATTATTTTGAGAAGTGGATCCAAAGGTTTAGCCAGACTAACAAAGGGGTCCAGGACACAAGAAATTAAGACTCCTTGAATAAAAAATTGAACAATTAAAGTAGTTGCTAAAATACATTGTATGACACTAAAAACTAATAGATTGAAATGAACTTCATAGAATTTATGTCAAAGAATTAATCGTAAGTAGACAGAAAATCAACAATTTATCCTAAGTATATCTTTGTCATTATAAGATTCATCTTAAACATGTGTATACTCAATTTAATCCAATATGGATTATATTTGGATATCTGTCAAAGCTAAAGTTTGTTTAACACCCTTCATTATGCCATAGGCAATAGAAATACTAGAATTATCACAAGGTTGGTTAAAAAAACATATAGGTATAGAATAAGAATTTTTTCACAGTATTCCTTGCCAGGCTCAGCAAACAACATTCAGAGTTAAATAAATAAAGCATTAAGAACAGAAGGGTCAACACAAGCACAGATCTACCCAATTGCTCACACAACATTTTGTAGCTTTTATGCTTCTTTCATGTGTCTTTTTCAGGATAATTAGTTGCACATGTGTAACATCCCCCTGTAGGGGATAAGTTTCTTCAAGATAGAGACCATGAATCATCTTTCTCTGTATTGCCCTTATTAATGACTAATAAGTGTTTATTAAATGGGCTGATACTGAATTAAATATAGGGAAAGACATTACATCCATCATTTTTTATTCCTTCTAAAACCAGTGAACTTGCTAGAATATGGGAAGATTTCCCCTTTTTCTCCCATTTCCTTTGACAATGTATAAGTAACAATTATGCTAGTCTGCCTCTGGGTTTTAAGGAGAAGGAACATATTCACCTTCGATTCTAGTTAAACTGCAATTTAATCAGTACTAAGACACACAAAAATAAGACAAAGATACAAAGAAATACATACTTCTGCCTCACTAATTACCTTTGGTTGCCAGTATTGAAATTGTTCTGATAAATGGAGCAGCACTTAGAACCCCAAACCAGCAATCCAATATAATTCAATAGAATCATCAATTATTAAGTGTCTGCTTAAAGAAGTAAACAAAATCAGCCCATTCCCTCCAGGATTTTGGTGGGAGGTGGGAAGTTGGAAGAGAGAACAACTACAACATAGAAAACTGACAACTATATATGGAATCTACCAATCAGAGGCTTCATAAAAGTCTTCCTGTAGAAAGTGGCACATGAGCTAAGCCTTGAATCAGTTTAGGAAATCTGACAGCAAGATCTAAGAATAGAGTGTATTTCAGGCTAGGGGATCAACCTGCACAAAGACTCAAAGGCAAGAAATAAAATGTCAGGTTCAAAAAAGAGCAATCTGGCTCCAATGTAGTATAGGAAGGTAAGTGAAACAACCCTGAAAAAATTAGCTGGATTGCATTTTCTCCAAGAGAGAACTACTGAAGTTTTCTTAGCAGAGAGAACTGAAGACCAATTGGAATACTGATTTTTTTAATCTTTTTATTTGTATAACATATGTATGGGTAGTTCCCCAACATTGATCTTTACATGGCTTTCCATTACAAATTTTACCCCCAGTCCCCTCCCCTCCCCTAGATGGCAGGAAGTCCACTACATGTTAATAATGTTGAAATGCTTGAGAAGTTGTTGTGCAAGAAAAATCCTATCTACAGGAAAAAAAAAAGAATCAGAGAAAGGCAACACAATGCAAGCAAATGTCAATAGAGATCATGAAAATGTTATGTTGTGGTCCATATTTCATGTCCCTCTTTCTGGGTGTATATGGTTTTCTTCAGTGAACAATTGGAATTGGTTTGAGACAATTCTTTATTGCAGAGAGCCATGTCCATCAGAATTGATCATCATGTAATATTGTTGTTGCTGTGTATGATGATCTCCTGGTTCTGCTCGTTTCACTCAGCATCAGTTCATGCAAGTCCCTCCAGGCCTCTCTGAAATTGTCCTGCTGGTCGTTTCTTACAGAGCAATAATATTCCATAACATTCATATACCATAATTTATTCAGCTACTCTCCAATTGATGGGCATCTCTTCAGTTTCCAGTTTCTAGCCACTACAAAAAGGGCTGCCACAAACATTCTTGCACAGGTGGGTCCCTTTCCCTCCTCTAAGATCTCTTTAGGATATAGGCCCAGTAGAAACACTGCTGGGTCAAAGGGTATGCACAGTTTGACAACTTTTTGAGCATAGCTCCAAATTGCTCTCCAGAATGGTTGGATCCGTTCACAGTTCCACCAACAATGTATTAGTGTCCCAGTTTTCCCACATCCCCTCCAACATTCATCGTTATCTTTTCCTGTCATTTTAGCCAATCTGACAGGTGTGTAGTGGTACCTCAGAGTTGTCTTAATTTGCATGTCTCTGATCAATAGTGATTTGGAGCAACTTTTCATATGACTAGAGATGATTTTAATTTCATCATCTGAAAATTGTCTGTTCATATCCCTTGACCTCTTATCTATTGAAGAGTGGCTTGAATTCTTATATATATGAGACAATTCTCTACATATTTTAGAAATGAGGCCTTTATCAGAACCATTAAATGTAAAGATGATTTCCCAATTTGATGCTTCCCTCCTAATCTTGTCTGCATTTGTTTTGTTTGTACAGAAACTTTTTAACTTAATATAGTCAAAATTATCCATCTGGTGTTCAATTAGGAGTTCCAAGTCTTCTTTGGACATAAATTTGTTCCATCTCCACAGGTCTGAGAGATAAACTATATTACGTTCCTCTAACTTGCTTACAAAGTCCCTCTTTATATCTAGATCATGAACCCATTTAGATCTTATCTTGGTATGTGGTGTTAGGTATGGGTCAAGCCCTAATTTCTTCCACACTAGTTTCCAATTTTCCCAGCAGTTTTTGCCAAATAGAGAGTATTTATCCCAAAAGCTGTGGTCTTTGGGTTTATCGAACATTAGATTGTTAAGGTTAATGCCTAGGTTGTCCTGATAACCTATCCTGTGCCACTGATCGACTGCTCTATTTCTTATCCAGTACCAAACGGTTTTGATGACCGCTGCTTTATAATATAGTTTTAGATCTGGTACAGCAAGGCCACCTTCATCTGCCTTTTTTTTCATTAATCCCCTTGAAATCCTTGACCTTTTGTTCTTCCAAATGAACTTTGCTACTATTTTTTCTAGATCTGTAAAATAATTTCTTGGGAGTTTGATTGGTATGGCACTAAATAAGTAGATTAGTTTGGGTAGTATTGTCATTTTTATTATGTTCGCTCTGCCTACCCATGAGCACTTAATATTTTTCCAATTGATTAGGTCTGATTTTATTTGTGTGGAAAGTGTTTTGTAATTTAGTTCGTATAGTTTCTGACTTTTCCTTGGCAGATAGATTCCCAAATATTTTATCCTATCATCTGCTATTTGGAATGGAATTTCTTTTTGTATCTCCTGCTGCTGAACTTTGTTGGTAATATATAAAAATGCTGATGATTTATGTGGATTAATTTTGAATCCTGCCACTTTGCCAAAGTTGTGAATTGTTTCTAGGAGTTTTTTAGTTGAGTCTCTAGGGTTCTCTAAGTATACCATCATGTCATCTGCAAAGAGTGATAATTTGGTTTCTTCATTACCTACTCTGATTCCTTTTATCTCTTTTTCTTCTCTTATTGCCAAAGCTAACATTTCTAATACAATATTAAATAGTAATGGTGACAGTGGGCAGCCTTGTTTCACTCCTGATCTTATTGGGAATGGTTTTAGTTTGTCTCCATTACATATGATGCTTGCTGATGGTTTTAAATAGATGCTACTGATCATTTTAAGGAAAAGCCCATTTATTCCTATACTCTCTAGTGTTTTTAATAGGAAAAGGTGTTGGATTTTATCAAAGGCTTTTTCTGCATCTATTGAGATAATCATATGGTTTTTGTTAATTTGGTTATTAATATAATTAATTATGCTGATAGTTTTCCTAATATTGAACCAGTCCTGCATCCCTGGTATAAATCCTACTTGGTCATAGTGTACTATCCTGGGGATGACTTTCTGTAATCTCATTGCTAATATCTTATTTAAAATTTTTGCATCAATGTTCATTAGGGAAATTGGTCTATAGTTTTCTTTCTCTGTTTTTACCCTACCTGATTTAGCTATCAGCACCATATCAGTCTCATAGAAGGATTCTGGCAGTATACCTTCTGTCCCTAATTTCTCAAATAGTTTGTGTAGTATTGGAATCAATTGTTCTTTGAATGTTTGGTAGAATTCACATGTAAATCCATCTGGCCCTGGAGATTTTTTCTTAGGGAGTTGGTTAATGGCTTGTTCTATTTCTTTTTCTAATATGGGGCTATTTAAATAATTTATATCCTCTTCTGTTAACCTCAGCAATCTATATTTTTGTAGATATTCCTCCATTTCATTTAGATTATCAAACTTACTGGCATAAAGTTGGGCAAAGTAACTCCTAATTATTGCTCTAATTTCCTCTTCACTGGAGGAAAGTTCTCCCTTATCATTCT